>OVAN01001706.1:0-38632 GCA_900406275.1 Anastatica hierochuntica
AAATGAAAATCGTAAGAGGATTATCAATTCCGAGGCTCTTGTCATCTAGTTAATCTCCTCTCGACCAAATGTCGAAGCTCCACATCTAGGAAACCATAGGCAACCGCTTCACAAAATCCAGTCACTTGCGGGAAACTAAACGCAAGAATATCGAAATCAACGTTCGAGACCTCCAAGAGATCTCAATAAATGAGTTTCAAAGCGATAGAAAGTCAACATAAACGACGGATAACCGCGTCGCTTCGGAAATACGAGCAATGCGAACAACGACAAGTTTAGCCGCCCGTTGGGCGACAAGACTCGTGCCAAGTCTAGACGCACATTGGACGACTACTCTCTCGTAAAGTCTAGTCGCCCAACTTACGACTAGACTCTCGTAAAGTCTAGTCGCCCAACGGACGACTAGACTTGTGCAATGTCTAGTCGCCCGTTGAGCGACTAGACTCTCAAAAGGTCTAGTCGTCCAATGGGCGTCTAGACTCATGACATATCTAGTCGCCCATTGGGCGACTAGACTCTCGTAAGGTCTAGTCACCCAACGGCCGACTAGACTCTCGTAAGGTCTAGTCGCCCAACGGGCGACTAGACCCATGACATGTCTAGTCGCCCGGGCGGCTAGAAGCAGGCAACGTCTAGTCGCCTGGGCGGCTAGACACAGGCAACGTCTAGTCGCCCACGGTTGACTAGACCACACCCTCTCGATCATCTTCTTTCTTCGATTGGAGTTTCCGTTGAAGTTTCGCGGAAATAATCGTAAAGTCTTGTTCTTTTCGTAGAAACTTTGTATTGATCGTATAAAATGAGAACTGTTAACTCGAACACCAACATTGTCTTAACTATACAATTTATCATTTCACAAAACCGTCGCCGCGTAGTCGTATGAAGAACAATTTCACCGAAAGATATCGTAAAATTCACTTAGTCGCAAAACGGTCCAAGAAGGCCCAAAACGCGATCAAAGTCCACTTAAGATTTTGGGACGAGAATGGGCCCAACTGCATTAATGATTTATCTGAGTTCCACAAAAGATAAAAAGAAAATATTATAAAGTCAAAGTCTGAAGATAAATATGGAAAAATCGTAAAGATAAGGAATATTCTCGAAAGAAGGAATATTTCCGCGGAAGGATATGCTCAAATCTAGGGTGAAAAAGGAAACGAGATCAACTTACAAAGGTATATAAAAGAGGGGCCAAGGAGAAGAACAAGGGGACACAGAGAAAACTTCTTCACAATTCACGCTTAGAGCTTTAGGTTAATTTTGTTTTTGCTAGCGGGCTGCGTCTCAATTAGGTTTAGAAGTCTTATGCTGTTAGAACTAGGAAACTCGCTGACAGCTCTCGCAGCCACGGCTTATCACCTGTTGTAACGCTCAACGCAGATTCGGGATAATATTTCTATTTCTCTATTTTCTTTTGATTCTCTTTTACTTTTACTTCATCGTCTGTTTTCTTCGTATTTTTGATCTATCGTTGTTTATTTTAGCAGAAATTTGGGACCTCAAGGAAAATTAGGTTTTCTGACTTTCCTTCGATTACGATAATTGATAGTGCCGAATTTCGGTTCCCACAGTTTGACGCTATAAGGAGGGTACTTATTCGCTCAGGGTGCGAATCAATCTAACTCGCAGCCGCAAAACGCTAGATCGAACATGACTACCGACGATCATAACAATTTACAAGCTCGTGATGGCGACAGTGCCAATAATGACGCTGATGCAAACACCGCGACGTTAGAGGAGATAAAAAAGATGTTATCGACTCTCGAAAAGAAGTCGACTCAACAAAACAAACTGACTAGCTCTCTCGCTAAAGAGGATGAAACCCTAACCGCGAGGACTAGAACTATTCTTCCACGCGGAGCTACCAGACTTAGCGGAAGAAAACTCGACTTCACCACTCCGCGTGGCTTACTCCAGAACGCGCAAGAGAATCCATTGGGACAAAGCTCCAATGTAATCATCCCTGTCGCGCCACAGAATAACGTGGAAAATCCACCAAATCTTGAGAAGGAAACGGAGGATAACGAAGTCGAACGAATTGACCTGAACTTCAGCGATCAATCTGATTCCACAAATGAAGACGCTGACGTACACTCAAGATGGGTTAAGGGTCGCGCAATGCGGAAGGATTCTCAGCTTAGCGAACCCATGACAGAAGAAGAGGGAAATATCTTCTGGGTAAAGGAAGAGAAAAAGGTCGAGGAGCAGACCAGAGCAATTCGCAGGACACGCCAACCATCTCAAAAAAAGACCTGTGATGATCTCAACGAGATTCACGATCTCCGCGACTACATCGCAAAAACAGCGTCAGAGGTCAAAGCGGTCAAGTCGCAGATCCATCACGCGACTAGTGTCGCGCCAGAAATCGACAGGCTCCTCGAAGAGGCTTGAAAAACTCCATTCACTGCTCACATAACCAACACCAGAGTCTCCGATCCCGGGAAAGTGAAGATCCCAATGTATGACAGAACCTCCGATCTGAAAGCTCACATGCAGACTTTCCAGATCGCAATGGCGAGATCCAATCTAAAGGAAGGCGAGAAAGACGTTGGCTTCTGCCACCTTTTCGTCGAACGTCTCTAAGGAGCGGCCCTCGAATGGTTCTCCCGTCTAAAACGAAACTCCATCAGAAGTTTTCGTCAACTCTCCTTGGAATTTCTCAAATAATACTTCATGTTTATGGACAGAGAAACTTCCGACATTGATCTATGGAGCATGTCTCAAGGAGAAGACGAATCTCTCTGAGATTTCATGAACATGTTCAATATAGTAATGTTGAGAGTTAGCGGGATCAGGGACAAGGTGGCGGTAGACACACTCAGAAAAACCCTCTGGTACAAGTCAAAGTTCAGGAAGTGGATAGCTCTCGAAAAACCACGCACTATTCATGATGCGCTTCATTAGGCTACGGACTTCATTATCATCGAAGAAGAGATGAAAGTTCTATCGCAAAAACATAAACCCGCGAAGGAATCCTTGAAAGACTTAAGCTCTGAACAGAAAGCGAAAAAGAAGATCCCTCGTAACGACAAGTGTGTCCACCACGAGGGAGAAGACGTCCGGGGGGCGCACAACTACGCTGTCAATTCCCCGTCCGAACAAGGTAGGACGTCGGGGAACACCTAGACACGGAACACGTCGTATGACGAGAACACCTTCTGCGAGTTTCACCAAACAAAAGGTCACTCCACCGCGAGCTGCAAATTTCTCGGAGCAAGGTTAACGGCGAAACTTCTCGAGGGAGAAATCTCATACATAACCAGCGTAAAAGACCTCATACGCGATACAGATCGCCCACTCAGGACCGAGAAAGCACCCTAAGCAGACGCCATGTCTCAAGGAACTCAAGCAGATGGAAAACGTAGAAGAAGGCCTGACGANACGGAACACGTCGTATGACGAGAACACCTTCTGCGAGTTTCACCAAACAAAAGGTCACTCCACCGCGAGCTGCAAATTTCTCGGAGCAAGGTTAACGGCGAAACTTCTCGAGGGAGAAATCTCATACATAACCAGCGTAAAAGACCTCATACGCGATACAGATCGCCCACTCAGGACCGAGAAAGCACCCTAAGCAGACGCCATGTCTCAAGGAACTCAAGCAGATGGAAAACGTAGAAGAAGGCCTGACGACTAAGGCAACGTCTCCAATCGCCGCAGAGTGAATATGATCATCGGAGGGTCGCAATACTTTAGCGACACTATCTCATCGATAATAGCATATCACCGAAAGGCAGATTCAACTGCAAACTAGCCTGCACCACTGGACATCGCAAGCGACACCACAAATAACGCCATCACTTTCGAGGAATACGAAACTGTCGAAATCGACAAACCCCATAACGATCCTCTCGTGATCAACCACATCATAAAAGATCTTGAAGTCACCAGGGTTCTCATCGACACAGGAAGTAATGTCGATATCATCTTCCGCGATACCCTCAACAGGATGAACATCGACTTATCCGAGGTCACACCCGCACCAAAACTACTCACGGGTTTCTCAGGAACAACTTTGATGACTCTCAGATCAATCAAACTTCCGGTGATGGCGAAGGAGATA
Organism: Anastatica hierochuntica; assembly: GCA_900406275.1. Taxonomy (NCBI): domain Eukaryota; kingdom Viridiplantae; phylum Streptophyta; class Magnoliopsida; order Brassicales; family Brassicaceae; genus Anastatica; species Anastatica hierochuntica. The sequence continues at coordinate 4,064 of OVAN01001706.1, forward strand.
ACAAAATTTGTCGATTTTGCGGTTGTCGACCACCCTGCCATCTATAACGTGATCATGGGAACGCCATGGATAAACTCCATGAAGGCAGTCCCATCGACCTACCACTTGGACATTAAATTCCCAACTCCCTACGGAATCGCCACAATCTGGGGATGCTACAGTCACGAATTTACTTCCTAGTCGAGCATAAGCTAAGACAAGTAGCAATGACGCCCATAGTCGAACCTAAACGAATGAATACAACTCGACCGTCAGCCGAAGACAATTCAGAAAAAGACGCGACATAATTGTCAATTCAAGAAACGGCTCACCCCGAAGGAAACAAGCAAGCTTCCGAGCCCAACAGTCTCGTCAAAGCAACGCCCTCGTCACCAGAGGGAACGTCGACCCAGCTGTAGTCATCGAGACTAAGATGGTCGACGCAACTCTGCCAAATGATTAATCACTTACGGCAACAAACTGAACTACGAGACGACTTGATCCTCAAAAGAGGTACGTAGACAGCTCTTCGCAAGAGGAGTTCAGCTGTCCCCCTTTCTAAAAAAGGGGGAGTGGGTGTACGTATACTTGTATAATCCCACACTTTGTACTCCACACTTTTCGATCAGATTTTGGCAATAAATTTTTGCTTTTTTATTTTTTTCTTATAACACAAAAACGGAAATCGTACAAGAAAACCTTTCTTAACGAATTTCAACTATAACGTGTTCACCGACACATTCTACCAGAGAACGGAGAAACTTTCGTAAAAAAGCGAGATATCACGAATTTCCGAAAAGCACAATTCTGAACTCAATCTAAAACTTCTAAAAACAGTCGCAAGACTATCAAACTCCTACCGGGAAAAGAACAAGCACTTGTCCCAATTTCGCACCCGTCGAATGGCCTCGACGGACGAACTAATCACTCACCTTAACCTGCTCTTAACGAAGAATGGGTTCTCATACATCCGACTAGGATAATAACGCGCTATAAAAGAAATCTGAAATTTTGGTCAGCACTTGCAGACGACTTAGAAATTGTCTTTGGAGAGATGCTCGGTTCCCAATTGATGCAAGTCATATAAGTCGAGAACTTATCGCAGACTTCAATATCAAGACGGAACCAGGACGAAATCGAAACGTGAAACGTAAGCCAGAGTTAGTCAACGCACACCCTAAAACCAAGATTAAATCTAGGTCTTGCCCTAAACCCAGCACATTGGTCTCAAACATCTCAAGACATAGTATCGAACCGATACGAGATCCCAAAATTCGTCTCTTTGTCTATATTCGTGTTTATAAAAATACGAAAGACTAAGTCTCTCAAAAACCCACACCCAAAACAAACAACGAATGTAGCAATCCTTCAAGGAATGGATATGAGATGACAACTTATAATCTGTCTCCACTTACGCAGCAATACTCGTACGTTATCAAATCGATAAACATCGTTTATTAACACTAAAACCGCAAGATGATGGGGTTTCAAAGCCACACACGACCAACCCCGATAGATATAGAGTGGCTACACTTGGCCAAATACTACTTAAAATAGGGAACACGCTCCCTCTACGTACAAACTTTTCTCGTTCACGAATCATAGTCGAAATAGCCAGAGATTGAAAAGTTTCTTGTGCTAGACGATTCTGGGTTTTGATCGACTGTGTCCTCTTTGCCTTGAGTGGTGTTCGCAACTTCCTCCAAATCGGGAAAAATGGGAATCGGGGCCCAGTGACCCCGAACTCTCTCTTTGATAGACGAGATCGAAGATCCAACATCCTTGCATTTCTTCACGTGGCTGGAAATTTTGTCCATCCCAAAGTCGTAGGAGTAGTTGGAAAGATAAGTGCATCACAGAGCGCCCACCGAACCACATCATTCACGGTACTCTCTGAAGGTATGTTGAAGTCCGCCACAAACTGAACTGAACGGTCAGCCACAACCGAGGCGACCTCATGCTTTCTGCGCCGATACGCACGGCAAACCTGCGACGCTTGATTTCGCACCAATTCCTTTTCACTAAGAGAAGCCGCATCGACCTCCTTCTTCAGGCGGGCGTTCTATTCACCTTGAACTGAACTGAGTCGTCTGCGCCTCCAAGTTGCTCGCCCTAAGGGCCTCGTCCATCACGTGGAGACCCTGCAAAAAAGGAATCCTTTAAAAGTTTAGGAGCGATGTCACTTGAATGATTGGAATCATATCGTGTGCATGAAAACTAACCCCCATGCACAAACGCGAGGCTTCCGCATATTGCCCCGACAAAACGAATCCAGCACCAGCCGCGGGTTGATGTGTTACGGCATCAAAAGAAGAAAGAAAGGCGTTAAAGTCTGACCCTTCTCCGAAAAGCGGCATCAAAGGTTGACTCGGACTGCTTCTGTCTCCGCCAAGGAGATCGTGGAACCACGCCCCCTCGGATGGCCCCATCCTGTCCTCGGTATCGCCGCCCCTATTAGTGAACGTGCGCTCATTCCGAGTAGACCTCTCCCTCTCCAAGTAGGGAGGCATCTCGTACGGAGTGAAATCATTCATGGTCGGTTCTAGCTCCTCTTTCGAGATCGCGTCGGGCTGAGTCTGATTCTTGTGATACGTAACCGCGTTGTGAACTCGCTGCAGGGAAAAGTAACCCCAGTAGAACAGACCACCTCGAAGAAGGTCCCTAACTACGTAAGTATCGGCAGACGAAAAGAAAGCGGTCAAAGTATCAAAACTGATACCCGCGGGATGCCATTTACGCCTAAAAGAAGAAATGTATTCGCCCTTGACAGAGGCACTATCTAAATGAACAAAGAAGTATCACTTGCGCCAATTGTGGAAATTGGACGTGAACGATCGGATCACCGACATACGGTTCCTCGGCTTGAGGTAATGTCGAAGCGGCAGACGCGTGGCCGTCAGAGATAAAAACGCGCTTAGATAGTTGATGCTTAGGTCCATTCCTCATTCGTAACCCAAAACCAAGACTCCAACGAGATGTTGGAGACCGGTGGGCGAGAGTTGATCGATCGATAAACCATAGTGGTCCAAGAACTAGACTTTGGTCCCCGGAATAGGAAACCACAGTCGGCAAAATAGCAAATAAGCCTCGTAGCACGTAAAGAAACCACGAGGCGGAGAATCAGCATCCACTCTGACCCTCGGCATTCGGAACTCCACCTCCTCCGGAACTCAGCAGAAACCCCGGATGACGGGAGGAATGATTCTCGACACTCGCTCGGCTTACCGGCATCCTTTTTGAAGGTCAGTCTCGTCGGACACCATGAGTCGGACGGTGGAGCTTCCATACCACACGTAACGCGCCCATATTCCCTCGCTTCCTTTGGATCGACCGAGTGCGGCACGAATGCGATTTTCGGTACAACATCACTTTCCCGAACTCATAGGCTTTCGGGGTCAAAAATCGATGGCAAAGCATTTGCGAAAACTATATCATTCAAAGCCATAACAAAAAGAGGAGAGAGCGAAGGAAAGGATAAGGAATTTGTTTTTACCTTATGGAATTTTTTCTTATGAAAATGAGCAAGTGGAAGATTTGGAAAGTTACTTCTCTTATTAATAGAAAGAGAAATTTACTATTCATCTTCGGACTTTTTAGCCATCGATTCCGCCTAACTTACCTAACGTGCTTTAAAAGTTCGCAAGAATATTCCGACGATTTTTGCAAACTCGGGGGCTAACTGTTGGGGTCAAAAATTGTCACGACGATATCGATTCCTAAAAGCGTAACGGAAACATCGTCTCTCTTTTGGAAATGAAAATCGTAAGAGGATTATCAATTCTGAGGCTCTTGCCATCTAGTCAATCTCCTCTCGACCAAATGTCGAAGCTCTGCATCTAGAAAACCATAGGCGACCGCTTGGCCAAATCCAGTCACTCGCGGGAAACTAAATGCGAGAATATCAAAATCAACGTCCGAGACCTCCGAGAGATCTCGATAAACGAGTTTCAGAGCGATAGAAAGTCACCGAAAATGACGGATAACCGCGTCACTTCGGAAATACGAGCAATGCGAACAACAGCAAGTCTAGCCGCCTGTTGGGAGACTAGACTCTCGTATAGTCTAGTCACCTAACAGGCGACTAGACTCATGGTCTAGTCGCCCAACGGGCGACTATACTCGTGCAAAGTCTATAACGATAATGGTTAACTCGAACACCAACATTGTCTTAACTATACAATCGGTCCTAACATTTCGTGAAACCGTCGCCGCGTAGTCGTGCGAAGAACAATTTCTCCGAAAGAAATCATAAAAGTCACTTAGTCGCAAAACGGTCCAGGAAGGCCCAAAACACGACAAAAGTCCACTTACAATTTCGGGATGAGAATGAGCCCAACTGCGTCAACGATTTACCCGAGTTCCGCGATAGATAAAAGGAAAATACGATAAAGTCAAAATCTGAAGATAAATATGGAAAAATCACAAAGATAAGGAATATTCTCGAAAAAATGAATATTTCTGCGGAAGGATATGCTCAAATCTAGGGTGGAAAAAGAAACTAGATCATCTTACGAAGGCATATAAAAGAGGGGCTAAAGAGAAGAATGAGGGGACACAGAGAAAACTTCTTTACAATTCACGCTTAAAGCTTTAGCTTTATTTTCTTTTTTCTTAGTGAGCTGCATTCAATTAGGTTTACAAGTCTTACGCTGTTAGAACTAGGATACTCGCCGATAGCTCTCGTGACCATGGCTTATCACCTGTAATAACGCTTAACGCAGATTCGGAATAAGAACTCTATTGCTCTATTTTCTTTTGATTCTCTTTTACTTTTACTTCGCCGTCTGTTTTCTTCGTACTTTTGATCTATTGTTGTTTGGTTTAGCAGATATCCAGGACCGCAAGAAAAGTTAGAGTTTCCTGGCTTTCTTTCAATTACGATAATCGCTAGTGTGAATTTTGGTTCCCACAGATATCAATGATGATCTCTCCAAAATTAGACATATAGCTAGGCTTTCTACTCTCCTTAGCACCCTCATGCTTCACATTTATCATCTGCCTAGCAATGAGAGTGCCATAGTTGGCTCTCTAAGGACTAACAACAAAAGGAGAGATGAGGATGAAGAACTCATCTCTAAGTATTGAACTCTGCTCAGTCCTGCTGAAGATCCTCTGCGAAATGAGCTTATGCACATACTGAACCACTGAATGTCCAATCTTGGCCTCCTTCGAATGCCCAGGCCTATGTCTCATGAGAAAATTGATCACAAACAGTGTAGACCACATGATCCGAGTTAAACTTGGGTTCATATAAACACTCCAAATGTAAAATCTCGCACAATTCACCAATAGTCAAAGAGTAAGGGGTACATGTAGCCGAGAAAGTGAGAACTCCATCTTGAGCCTTAGCTCGTTTTTCCTTAGGATACGAGAACTCAATAGTGCTAAGGAACTCCTTGGTAAGCTCCTCATAGACCGGAAAAGAAATCTCTACAAAAGCTCTCAACTTCAAAGCATCCAAGAACCAAGTGACATCTCTTGTCAATCCTAAAGCATCAAGTGTAGGCAAGTGAATTTTCAATGGAGCTTGAACCTTTATGGATGCAAGGGCTGCCCCATAATTGAAATTTGGATCCAACTTTGGTCCAACACCTCTTTTTCTTGGTTCTAAAGGTGCCAAAACCGTGAGCTTAAGTCCTTTAGCTCTTGACTTTCTTCGCTTCTTTGGTGGAGGAGACTTTGGCACATCATTTATGATTTTAGAAACCAGAACAAAAACCTTCTCTTCTCCTTGTGTCGCTTCTCCATTCTCATCCGATTCATCACTCAAAGTAGCTTCACTCTCACTAGCTATATCTTTTCATGCTTCTTTGTTATCTTCTTTGACTCTTTCTTAGTAGATATTTTCAACTTCTTGGATTTTCCGGATTTAAAGGATTGCTAGGCTCTTTAATCTTTAAAGCTCTTTCCTTTTAGGTAGCTATCCTTGTTGATTTCCTCACATTCTCCTCATTCTCCATTGTTGAATATCCTACAAAATCAACAGTTCAAAGAGACAATGAGTCTCTTGAAAAATTCATAGAGAATCCATATATGTTCTTAAGAAATTTGTAATAGCAAAGAAAAATCTAAGTGAAATAAGAAACAAATCAAAAGCATCAAACAAGTAAGAACTCAAATTTCTCAAAATTTCAAAGTCATTTTCAGATTCAACACACTTAACCAAAACTCATCACCAAAACTTTCAATTTTGTGGTCAAATGATGCAAAATAACTAGCATATCCTAGTTATACATAAAGAAATGGCTTTAGAACAAGCAAATTTAGCAAATTTAGCAAATTTAGACACTAATTTTCGGATTTTTATTACACCCAGAATTCAAAATTTTGAAATTTCAAAATCTAGTGAGAACAAGCTATTTAACAAGTTATAAGTGTAAACAATGAACCCAACAAGCTTTTCTAAAGGAAATCTCTAAGAATCAAGCTAAAAAAAAACCTAAATCTAAGAAATTTATAAAATCCTAAAACTTGTAACTTTAAGAGAAAGAGAGTTTAAGAACATACCTTGATGCTTGAATGATGAAAGGAATAAGATTCTTCAATGGAAATCAATTTAACTTTAGTAGAAGAACAAAGGATTTAAGATTTTGAGATTTTCTTCTTTAGGGTTCTAAGACTTGTTAAAGAGAAAGAGATGAAGTTTTAAGAGTTTTAGTTCTAAAACTACTAAAATGAAAACCAAAAACTTGTTTTTCCCTTCCTATTTTCGAATTTGGTTTAGTATTTTATGGGAAATTGGTTTTTTTCACAAAGAGAAATTGGTTTTTTTTATGGGAAATTGGTTTATTTATGTAAAAATTGGGTTTTGGACACAAAAATAAAAATTAGAACCACTTACCTTGGGACTGTTCTACGGCCTTTTTTAGCACGGAACAGCCCGCGGAAATCACGCCAACTGGTCGGGAGCATCACTGACGGGCCATTCGGTCCTGTGACAGGCCGCATGTAATTTCTCGGCAAAGACCGATCTTGGGAGCAACGCCGACCGGTCATGGATTCAGCTGAGGCACGCAGCCAACGCACAAGCCCTGGACACCGACCGCGTGTCCCACCGTGGCACACATTGATCGTGGCTTGTCTGGCGGCTGGTCGGGTGTGTTCTCGACCGGTTTATCTTTTTTGTCGGCCATTTCGCTTTCCGATCAATGAGATTGAATTTAGAACGGTCAGTTAGTGTTCCAAGACAATCTTTTTTGTGCCAAAATGTTTTTAAACACTTTTGACAGATGATTTTCTCAAAAGGATTGAGATACGGTCATTTAGACGTTCTTAAGTTCTTGAAACATCTTTTTGGCCTGATTAAGAACTTGTTTGGATAGCTGGTCATTATTGCTCAAATCTTTAAGGTTGCATGATGAACTTTTAGTACGCCAACCTGATCCTTATCTGAAAATGACACTTTTCGCTTAGCCAAGCTCATTGGCTAGCCGGCAAAGACATAAGGTTAGCAAAAAATTAAAATTCGATAAATTGAAATTCTAACCGGGCTGTTTTGTTCATAATGGTCACATTGCTCTGGCATCTTCGATGGTTTGAGTTTATTTGATTGGCGGATATTGGAAATCTCCATATTTACTTTTGTTAAGAAACTTGATCCTCCGGAAACTTTCGATTTTGACCGTTCCAAGGTCTGTTTCTTTCAGACATCTCACCTATCATATAGTGTGAGCTAATAAAAAATGAAGTGATGGGTTTGTTTACCTCTTTTGGTACTGTTTAAGACGCTCCGGGATAGCTCTTAGTGCTTCAATATGATGGAATGATGGCATCTCTCAAGCTTATTCTTCTTGGTTCTTCATGATATCATCACTTTGTTCCAATAATTTTTGATATGAGGATTTAGCTTGATTGGCGATCCTTAATATCCTTCTCAAGCGTAGAATGAATGTTCAGAATGGTCCAGGAGATGGCTTGGACAATTTAGGTATGCTCTCTTGCCAAAATTGAAATTTTGAGGCATTTTTTTCATGACACTGGTCGACTGCACTACTGTGGCACACTGCTATATTTTGGCAATCATCACCCAATCACAACAACTTTCAAGTTTGTTCTTGAGTCTGAATTTTTTGTATTTTTTTTATTTTCTAAAAGCATGCAAAAATAAAAACTAAATATTAGACATCTAAATAATTCATAAAATTTAAAAATTAAAATTAAAATTGTGTGGGTTGCCTCCCACAAAACGCTTGTTTTGAGTCTTTATCTCGACTCTTTTCACTTATTAGGCGTGATCGGTTTCCACTAAAGGAATTACGGTTCCTTTAGCTTCTTGAGTCTCTGAAATTGGTGGTGTAGAGGGTTATTTTAGATCATCAAACGTGCCTCCAATAGCTTCATAAATCACAATTGCCTTCAGGAATAGCTTAAGAGTGTTCTCGAGCTTCTTCTTGTAAATTTCATTGCTCTTCAAAATCAAGACCAATGGGGGTTCGGACCTTGACTTTGGTAGGACATTGGAAACTTGTATAACTCTTCCTCTTCTTCATCCACGTCCAAGAAAGGGTCAGTTTGTACCTTGATGGCACAAGAGTCTTTCTTTGCATCCATTTTCGCCGGTTTTGAAGGGATTGGTGTTTTGGTGGATGTAGCTTCTTTCTTTGAGACTTGTTGTGTCTTGATGCAATCTCCATGGTCTAGAATAACTTTTTTTCCTTCAAAATAGCTTCATTTGGTATGGAGTTGTAGCTCACAGCAGGATAATAGACTTGCTTTTTCACTTTTGCTAAGGAAATCCTTTTGTTCGGGAAATCGAAAATTGCTCCAGCAGTAGTTAAGAATTGGGAGGCAAGGATCAGTGGATTTGTCTTACCGCCTTTAGTAAAGAATACTTGAAAGTTAGTAGGTATGAGAAATCCTCCTACTTCAAGAAAAACATCCGGCAAAAATCCATACGGTATGGATGTAGACATATCAGCATACTCGATAGAGATTCAAGATGGTCGGAAGTTTGAGAGCCCTAAGTCCAAAGCCATGTTTAGTGACATCATATACACATTAGCTTCAGTATCACATAAAAAATCATCAATCCTAACTTTATTTATTGAGCAAGGAAGGATGAACTTTCTTGGGCATTTGATCTTCTCTAAAGGAATCGTCTTGAGTCTCTTCTTGTAAGCTCTCTTAGATTCATTTGATAAATGATCCAGAGGTGATTTCTTTTGAGAACTGAGATCTTGAAGAGGTATCTTAGCAGTAGACATGACCTCCATAGCTTCCCTTAAGTTGGCGACCTTGTAGACGGATTTCGCCGGGTTTTTTTGTTTCTTGACAGCTTCACTCGTTTGAGTGATTTGAACTTCAAGCTTCTGAACATGAGTAACAATGGTTTCATACTTTGTTGTAATCTCATTATAGATGTTTTCCAGCCTCTCATTAACCTCCTTATGGTTTTGTTTCATCTCTTCAGAGATTTGCTTCAGCATTGTCGCAAGCTTGCTCTCTTGCAGATTCGACGCATTGGCTTAAGGATAAGTGAATAGTTGCTTCACTTGGTACATTTCTTTGTTAAAAGGTTGTTGCTTAAGCTGATAGTAAGCTTCTTGTTGGGTGTTTTGAGGCGGATAGTATTGATCTTGAGGGTTCTCTACGTTAGTGTTTTGGTAGGACAGATTTGAATTATTTCGGTATCCTTGGTTGTATCCCTTATTTCCGCAATTTCCACCAATGTAGTTCACTTCTTCCTCATCATCCTTTGTTCCTTCTTCTAAATCCTCCATATTTGGAGTCTTGTTGGCGTCTCCAATGGTCTCGACAACATGAACTCCTCGTCTATCTTTTAATAGTTAAGAAATCGTCGTCTTTAGCTATGAAATTTGTGCAGCTTCTGTTAAATGGTTGGATTCACACACATTTTTATCATTAATAGGACCACTATTTGTGTCATTAGCAGCTAGGTTCTCGATCAAAATCTTGGCTTCAGGTACGAATTTAGTCATAAAGCTCTCATTGTTGGCCGTGTCTAGAGAAAGCTTGTACTTTGTTGGTTGATACCATTGTAGAAGATGTTCCATAGATTTCCTTCAGAGAAACAATGGTTTGGGCAGTCATGTGTGTACTCCTTGAACCTTTCTTATGCTTTATAAAAGGATTTTGTAGGTCCTTGCTGAAAACCAGAGATTTTGCTTCGAATGGAGCTCGATCTCTGCTTAGTGTAGAATTGGTTCACAAATGCACCTTTTTATTCATCCCAAGTGGTGATGGATTGTGGCGGTAGCGACTTCATCATCTAAGAGCGTTATCATTCAGTAAGAATGTAAAAATCTTACACTTAAAGTAGTCCGGTGGAACTCCATTTGTACGCCTAGTAATGCATATCTCTTCAAATGTGTCGATATGGTCAAGTGGATGTTCTGTCGATAGTCCATGGAATTGATTTTGCTTCAAAAAGGATATGATCTGAGGTTTAATCTCAAAAGCATTCCTTTGAGGTTGAGGAGGATTAATTGGATTCCTGTCCAAGAAGAATGCATCAGGAGATCGAAATCTCCAATAGTTTGAGGATGGCGAGGCAGATTCTATTGAGCTTGTCCTTGAGGGAGATGATTCTGAGCTAAACCTTGGTTAACCAAGGCTTGAAGTAGTTGTGGGAGTTGCTGTAATCCAACTAAATTTCCAGGTGGAATTTGTTGTGGTTTATCCACTCAAACAAGTGCATTTCCTCTTCCTGTTTGGTTTTGTGGAACGGGGGCAGCACCAAGAGGTTCTTGTGGGTTTCCTTGGACTCCTTGAACTCCTACAGCAGTAGGTAAGTTGGTGTGAGGTGTAAGAAGGGCAGAAGGGGCGACGGAAAGTCCATGGCGAGCAACTACCTTTTCTTGTTCAATGAGAATGGTTTGATTGTCCACAAGATGTGGTTGTCGGTGAGGAGGATTCTAGTCCGGATTTTCCATAGCAGTTAATCTTTCTCTCTTTTGTCTCCATAAGGTACATTCAATGATGTCAATGGGAGGATTGGTTATAGATGGGTCGTCGAAAGATGGTCTCCTTTGTATAAAACCTGAAGAGAAAAAAAACGAAAAAGAAGTAAAAACTGAAAATAAAAGCGTTCTAGACTAAAATCAATAAGGAAAAGTTTTTAGGTGACGAATCAAATCCCCGGAAACGGTGCAAGAAATATTGATAGCTTGTCAAGTTTTACCCAAAAAGACACTATTGCTACAAGTGCACAACGTAGTTGAAGTACTTCAGGTTATCGACCCCACAAGGATTAAGATCTTACACTACAGATTTCATGATTAATTTAAGCTAAAACAGAAAATAAAAGAGTTTTTTGGTGAGTTTAAAAGTAAAATACAGCAACTTAAAATGATTAAAAGGATTTAAATCAATGGGAAAAAGTGTTAGGCACATTGGATATTTGCAGAGAATCATGCATCATAGAGAAAATCGATTTTTTAGGGATTAAGAAACGTCTAGAACTCAAAAATACTAATTTAGGTCCTATCCACTTTTCATGTTCGGGATTCTATACTAAATATCAAAGATCCTAAACTTTCGAATGGTCTTAAAATAATTAGCATGCATTAAATAGACACATGTTTTGATAAGTTCATTGAGCCAAGGCGATCTACTTTAGAAGCCTCCTCGAACTCAGCTTGTCAAAGATTTAGTACAGGTGATTTAACAAGCTTTTGGAATGAAAATTTACCTATGAACAGACTACTAGATGCGCAAATAGAGTAATCATGCATAAAGATCAATCGAGAGAAAGACTTTTTGAATCCCTAATGAAATACTAGCATCTCATGATAACATGATCTCTTTGAGAAGCCTACAAACCTAACTAATAAACTACTCAGACATGGAGCACGGAAAAATGAAAGCAATCTATGAGAAAAACATCGTTAAATAGATTAAGCGTAAAAAAATCTTCTCTATAACAAAGTATTGAATGGTCTCTCCAAAGAACACTTCGAAACTTGACGAACAAAGAAAAGAATCTCTCAAAGCTTTTGACGGCTTGTAACTATCTATAAAAATTCAAGACTTTCTCTTTCTAAAGGCTAAAAAACAACTTATTTATAATAGTAGGGTTTCTCAGGGCTTCATCGGTTACGTCGGTTCTTGTGGAATCAAATTTGGTTAAGCGAACTGAAAGTTATGAATTGAAATCTGTCTCTGACCACGAAATATTTTGGTGAATGGAGTGTGCCAAAAATGAGCATTCGGCCGGTGGTGGCAACTCCATCACCTGGTCACAGCTTCAAATGTTGCTCCATTTGCTTTCTTTTCGAGATAGACAGACGTGTCTTAGCTTAAACGGTTATAACTTCTCGGTCACGGCTCCAAATAACTTCAAACTACTTGAATTTGAAAGCTAACTCATAATGAAAATTTCTGACCGAATTCCATGTCAATCCAAAGAAGGGAAGACCTTCGTTCATGATGATCTTTCTGATGCTGAGAATCTATCCAGATTTGCAAAATGCAAAACTCAAGTGTTTGAGCCTTTGTCTTCATGATCTGTCAATGATACTTTCTTGGTAATATGAATGAGGTCCAATTAGCATTTTTATCCATCCTTTTTGATTATTTAACCTGATTAGTCTCTAAAATCACAAAATAAGAGAAAACTACCTATAGAGGTTAAAAAAAATTAAAAACCTGCAAATAAATACGTAAAATCCAACTAAAAACGGTAAAATATTAGTCTTATCAGTCCCACACTTATGTTGGTTCATTTTTGCAACCCTCATGAGCATTTTCATCGTTCCATGACTTCAACACACCGGTTCATGGCATACTTTTGGCAGTAACCGGTGTAAACACAAAAGTGACAAAACTTAACCTAATTGACTTAAACTTGACCTAAATATATAAATACTTTCTTTTAGCTTTTTGTATCATGGACTTAGATAAAGTAGGATTTTTTAGAGAATATTCACACCCCCAAAATCTGAACATTAATAGTTAACAATTCATTTATACTTTGGAAAGGATGGCTTCCCTTACATCTTTTGGAGAAATTTTCTAAACATATGCTTGTTTCGTATCCTCTTTTTATCATGATTTATTCTTCATTCATAGGCTTGATGATATCTATGGTTGTCATTATTGAGTAGTGTGTTTCTTGGATTTAAGGGTTTTCGAGGGGGTATTCATGGATTGCTGGTTAGTGTTTGTTTCGTTAGGGAACTATCTTTTGGTTTCTTCATCTATTGTGGATTTCAATCCATGGACTAGTTTACCTAACTAGGTACTGACCTTAGGTGGATTTACATTCCAAAATCTTGCTAAATCACTAAACATACTTTAGATGAGCTAAGCAGCAGAGATGCCTTGATAGTAGATTGCCTTGGCTTATTGAACTTCTCGAAACTTGTACACTAATTAATGCATGTTTTTATTCTGGAATAATCATCCAAAGTTGAGTCTATTGATTGTTAAAAACATTGATACTCGATCCTTGAAAATGGAGAGATTCACACTTTTGCACGCATCAACTCTACATACAAAGTCTAAAAAGTCGGTGGTCGAACAATGAATCACAGTCTAACCCTTGAGCGGATACCAATGCTTTTCGTGATACTCCTAATCAAGTGCTGGAATTTCACATATCTCTCTTCAACAAGAAACTACAATTACTCAGGTTTCTCATCAAGGGAACCCGTCACAAACACAAGCATGTTTTACACCACGAGCTAAAGACCGAAAAAATATATCCATTACCACACAATCATATACATAATACCGAAACAGAGATATAAAATAACTCAAACACTTGTCTATTGAAGTGCTTTAGCAAGTTAAGTAAAAGAAGAGGTCAAACAGAACTCAACTACATATGAGAAAAAGGTTTTCTGTCTCGAAAATTGAGTTATATTTTTTGTTTAAAATATTTGGGAAATCTCTTTTAATTTTGATAAAAATAATTATCTTTATCATTACATAATCACACAATCATCATATCATCAAGCAAGCAATCATCAAAAGTTCACAGTTATATCCTAATCGTGTATGCATCAAACGGGCTCTTACTTTGCAAGGGTTAACCGCACAATCAACTATCAATTCCTAAACCGAGATTCAAATGGATATTCGGATTGTTATTTTTATCAATATGGGTTCCTCTCTCGCCGTTAGTTCGGATTGGAACCTCTATCTAATTATTTCTAGAAAAATTGGGTTCGTGATAGTTGTAACATTGGAAACCAACTTAGTAAAAAGTACCTATTTTCTTATCTAAAAATTAAAAACTAGGATTTTTGGCTCACATGAGACTCAAATTGTTCGGATGGGATTATAATGAATTTAGGATAGGAAAAAATGAGGAAGTGGGAGGCGGGATATTAATAAGAAAGGAATGAGGTACTTAGTTAGGTAAAATAGTAAGTACAAGGTGGCTCGGCTGGCCACCAAGCCTATTCCAAACTGAGATACATTCCACAACTCACGTCAAGTTATGTAACATATATACTTGACTCCTTTAGAAGAACTGGTAGATCAATCTCATAAATTTCAAATGGTTCGATTGGCTTACACTTTGTCTCAATCGTTATATCGTGCTTCTTTAAAAGGCAGAGAAACAACACATAGATGTGTGTAATAAGGGACTACAGGGTACTAAATGGATATTTGTCACAATTACAGTTGATGATGTGTATACCCCGACCACATAAGTCGGTTACAAGACCCACCCAATGTCTACCTTGAACAGGAAAAAGTACGTATAGAAGGTCAACATCCTTAAACCACTTGAACATCCCATGGTGCTCTAGTTTGGGAAGTGAAGTAAAATGAGTCTTTATCAGATTCTTTTGAAAATGCGACATATTGTCTCTTGAGGTCGGTTAGGAAATAGGAAGGCAAGAAATCATAACAATTTTTGGCTTTCTAATCCCTATGGTTTTATACATACCAAATTAACATGTCCATTTCCTGCATAGATATAATGTCACACAAAAATAGTATGTCTAAATTATGAGTAGGACTATTCAGTATGAAAATTACTAATCATATTTTCACAAGTTATACATGCGGCGACATATACGTCTGACTTTGAAGGACACGCAGGAAGACTGTATTATCCAAAATAACGCCACCAGCTATTTTGTATACATTAGAAAATTAAAAGTAGACAACATTTTATTTTAAATTAATATGTCATTATATCGTGCGGAAAATTTAGATTATCTTACAATGAACGATTTATCTCTGCTTGAAATACTACCAAATCATTTGATTGGGGTCAGATATATGGATTAGATTTTCCCTATATAGGACAAAGACCTTTCTTTCGTTTTTTCTCTGGCTCACCATGGGTCTTTCAACCTTCCTAGTGTTACTTTTGGGCACATCAAGGGAAGACGTGAACTTATTTGGATTGTGATGTGCTCGCTTGCTTTTCCTTCTCTCATTTATTGGTGGTTGTTCCCCAGACAAACCAGCATCGGATGTAGCAATTTCCTTATCATGCAATTGTAGGACCAAAATATAATTGTGGCAGTAGCAAAGGTGTAAAGGACTTACATACCTTGGACTTTTGTGTCGGAACCTTGACAGGGGCAGAAGTAGTGGGTGCATGCTGAGTATTAAGACGACCATTCCTTAATATGAAAGTAAGTAATACAAAATGATTTGAAGTATATTGTCTATCTGTTGCTGAAACTACTTCTATTTGAATAGTATGTATGTGTAGTTATAACATTCTATTAAGAATTGAAATGGGTAATAATTATCTTTATTGATAGCTCCATAACATCGATAGGGGACTATTTCAGATTTGTCACTTGTTGTACGGTTTCACCCATCGAAGACTACATTACTCGAATAAAACATTTATAGAATTTGAAAAAATAGATTGACTATTTCATTAGTCACTCGATAAATTTTTGAAGTGAATATTATTGCAATTTAGTTAGTAACATGGGAAATGGAACTTATTAGTACTGTGTCAACAATTTTTTTCGTCAGGGAAGATTGAACATGATGGGGAAGCTTAGAATCAGGAACTTTACCTGCACAATATGAAAGAAGAAATATATAATAATTTTGGGTCACGGTAATGATGATAGGACAATATAAAATATATTACAACTCTAATTAACCCTAACCATAATAGATCCATCTGTTTTTTTCATTTGTGTAAGACCTAGGGAAAATGATGGGGTTTCAATATCAAGATGACCAATTTCAGAGATAGTTATTAGCATTGTAGGTGATTGGTCGGTGAGAGGAGGTTCACGAGACGTCCCAACGAAACCAGATTTTTCAGTAGCTTTCTGCTTTGTCAAGGAGACCTTATGTGGGCAAAGTGATCTTTCATCTTCTCCAAAAATGGATCAAGCATATTAGGAAGAGAAGATACAATTTTCTCTGCCATATCATGCCGATTCTTTCATTTGCAAATTGTTTCATTTGCAAATTTTTTTCCTCCTTTCTATGTTGTTCAAACATATTGTCATCCGAGTGAGTGAATGTTGTATCCTTATCCCCCTGCTTAACTTTTCTTGTTCGGGGATGTGGGTCTTAGGGGCTATTTTCTTAAGAGATTGAGTTTCATCGTCATCAAAAACATCCTCTACATTCATTGGATTATTTCCACTTGTGCCCTCACCATTATCGTTAACCCTAACGCCACCACTCCTAGAGTTATGTTCGAAAGGGTGATCGTCGTAAATCAATTCGACCATGTAAATAACCCTTACATATGGTCATCGTCGACAAAATCATACTCAAATCCATAAACAATCAAACCATCAGCAATGCATGAAGTGATGAATACCTGAAACATGAAGAAAGCATGAAAAATTTAGTAGAACGTAAGTGTAGTAGTATTATGCTAGTAGAGTGTTAATTTGTTAGTTCGAATACTAGCTTAATGGTAGTTATGGAAACTCATATAACCAAAAGAAAACAAATATTTTGAAATTACCTACAACATATGAGGAGTAGGAAAAATACTTCCTTGATAACCCAAATGTAGTCATGACACAGCCATATTAGCAGCATAATACAAGTTAAATAGAACGCCTAAGAAAGTGGGTACCCAATTTAAATAGTATGACCAAAATATAGATAATGACAAAAATATGTATGAATAAATTGATGAATGTTACATGTCCACTCTTGTCAAGCATTCGTGCTCGTTCAACGTTTACCATTATAGTGTTCTCCACAATGCATTGAACAATTTTCTCAATGAGAGGATTCTCATCCTCGCCAACTCTTGCTAAAATGAGATTGTTTAATATTTCAGGACAAGCGGCGACAGTAACAAGGAGGACAGCGTGCGAGAATCCTTGTATTGCCAAGGAAATTTGCGTGAATTTTGAAGCATTATAGCCTTTGCACTACTACCAGTGAGAAGGAACGACTTGTGACCCAATGGAAATGCAATAAAGGCATCAATGTCTTGTACGAATCCGACATATTCATCTTTGATTACTTTGTGTTGAGAGGTTGGACAACATATATCGTAGACTAGTAAAAGCAATGCAAGGCGGAAAGGCGTAATTGGGTCTTTGTATTTCTTTCAAAGTAACAGTTTTCCATATATTCATGTGGTAATTGATTTTCCTCATTACCAAATAGTTGTTTCTAATGGCCATCTCTTGAAAAAACTTCCGTCAAAATGTCCTTTCCATTCATCAGCATACTTTTCCTACTAGTTAGTCCTCTCTTTTGCCACAATTCGACCCGATTACAAGAGAAAATTTCTTTAAACTATAGTGCATAGGCTTCCTCGCAAATAACCACCAAAGCTCTTTTTTTTTTGTGACCACTTTCCTTGAAAGAAGATAATGGACGAACTTGGCGGATAAGGTGTGATTCCCCAATTGTAGCAAGTAACCAAACTATGAGGAAACCGGTTTCTAAATGTGTTCATCATCCAAAGTGGGTTTAATGTCTTCAATCAATCGGAGTTTGAAGTAATTATTAATCTTTTTACGTCTACATGTTTCATATCTAAGCTCAAAAAGGCAGGGGAGGGGTTGAAGCTCAAAAAACTGTCAAACATAAGAGAATATGCAAATGTAGGATGCATTAACGAGTAGTATTAAACCCTTTTGTTGAGGAAAGATAACACATATTCATGGAAGAAAATTCTATGTGACTCATTTACACAAATATAAATACTAGTTGATTAATACCAAAAAAAGGCACATTGAATTAGACCGTCTATTTCCGAATTGTTAAGCTGAAATTGATAGAGACAACAGTAATTGTAGTGAAAAATTTATAAACAAAGACAATGATGTAATCATAATACTTCAAACCCTAACAAAATAATCATTACAAACTTCAAATTGGACAAATATTAAAGAGAAAACATCAAATTGTTGAAGATAAAGGAAAACCTTTTTTAGATGCGAAATAGAGGAAATTCAAGAGTAGTGAGTAACGTGGATAAGGTAAATGTACGGTACAAAGGAAGTTAGTTTCGCCAAGAATGTAGAGGATGACGATGACGTAAGGAAACAGTACAATGAAATTGAGATGTGTGAAACCAGAAGTAATAGAGAAAGGATGAAGAAAGCTTATTGTGTCTGCATGATTTATGTGGCAGTAATGACCGGAAATTATCTGGGGGCTCGAAATCTACCACTAATCACAGAAATCAAAAGTTATTACTGAGAATAGAACTCGAAATCGACATTCATCAATGGAGATTCAGAAGTTATGAAGAAAATTAGGGGGAGAAGGAAGTCATGGATTTGAGAAAACAGTTTGGTATTAGTATCTATTTCTCCTAAATTCAGTTTCTCTCAGCGAAATAACTGCACATAGTAGGTTACAATTTTAAATATTTTCACTCTCCCACTATCAGACGTAAAAGTCACATCATGGTTACGATTTCTAATTATGTAGCAGGCTTTGGAAAGGTAATAGGCGTGTGTGATCATGGAAAATTAAAGGGTATTACTATATTTTGACAGAGGAGAGAAGGTGTGGTTTTTAAAATTCCTCAAAAATTAAATTAAGGTTTTGTATGGTGATTTAGTACAATTACCCTATATAATATATAAATATATAGTATGTTATCAGTGGAAGCCTTTTAGTTCAGTGGTTGATTAAAATGTTAATTAATGCTTTTACACAAGGAAATATAGAGATCGATTCCTCGAAAAAGCAATTTATGCATTTTATTGCAGATCAATGGAGACATGCTTACAGAAAATCTTCAGTGTGGTGCAAGCAAAACCCATTTTCTTGGAGATGTGATTCAGCAGATGGGCGAAAATATTTGACCGATGAAAATTGTCTTTGTAGTTGTTTCTCATAATTTATAATTCAGACGATTAAATATATATAGGAATATACGATATCTAAAAGACACAAGTGTAGTCGGCATGGTACTCAAGCACGCAATATAGGAATATGTGATATCCCAATTTAGTCATGGTGGACAATTTTAACTTTTGTATTTTTGTTTTATTTTTAGAATCTTCTAATAAATCTAGTTTGATGTTTTTGATAATTTACCGTAGCAAACATTTTATGGTTATTGCATTGTTCTTGTTCCATGACATGGTGAAGAAATTATGTTTAGCAAGAAAAACTAAAATCACTATGAGCATTTGAAAGAATTTATAGTAAAAAATAATTCTTGTATTTAGGTTATTCTATTATTTTTACATAAAACTCAAATTTTTCGGAAGCTCGCATAGGACGCTTACACCGAGCTGTATTTGTCAAAACACGATGATTTCATAAATCAACCTCTTCAGAAATCAGCTTCTTCAAGAAATTGTTGGAATATCACATTGGCGCTTAAATCATGCTGTCAAAACAACGCGATGCCAGAAACCAACTTCTGCAGGTATTTGGTGGAATCTCACATCAGGTGCTTACATTAGGTAGTATATGTCAAAAAGCTCAATGCCGAAAATCAGCCTCTTCAGAACTATCTTCTTCAGGTATTTGCTAGAATCTCACATGGGGCGCTTACATCCTCATGCCAAAACAACCAAATACCAAAAACCAACCTATTAAGAAACCTACTTCTTTGGGAATTTACTTGAATCTCACATTGGGTGCTTACAACCTGACACCAAAAATCAAAAAGCATAATTAATACAGGTAGTTGAAAGAATGCATCGTAAAAAAAAATAGTTCTAATGCCTAATTTATTCTAATTCTCTTACACACGATAAGAAATTGAGTAAGTTTTATTTTGGAAGATGTTTCAACTCATTATGATCAATGGTTTAAAAGATAAAAAAAAAAAGATTTACTAGAGACGTACCAAAGCAGCGCTCAGCAGAATCGATATGAGAAATAATGCATTGCAAAAGATAGTTCCCACACTCAGTTTATTCTAACTTTGTTATACACAATAAACTATTGAGTTATTGTTCTTTTGGAAGTGGTTTCAGCTCATCCCAATAAAAGATTCAAAAGATAAAAATGATTAACACAAGAAATATCAAAGAAGATCTAACCCGAATCAATACGAAAATCTGAAAGAACTCATTCTAAATTACTTCTCATGCCCAGTTTATTCTAAATCTTTTGCACAAGAGAAGCAATTGAGTTACTGTTCATTAAATATTGTTTTAGGTCATTTCAAAAGTTGGTTCAAAAGATATAAATTTATTTACTAAATACAAAATCAAAGCAGTCTAATTAAAATGGTTTAGTGCGAACTAAAACTGACTTCTCAATATGTTTCTACAACTTTGATAGGGTGTCAAGTTTCACCCAAAACGACACTACTGCTGCAAATGAACAGTGTAGTTGCAGTACTTCAGGTTATCGATCCCACGAGGATTCCAATCTTACACTACGAATTTCAAGATCAATTTGAACTAAACACAGAAAATAAAAAAGGTTTTTTTGGTCAGTGTAAAAGTAAAAGATAACGACTTGAAATAAAAAAAAAACGATGCAAATCATTGAAAAAAAGCTTTAGGCACATAGCAAATTCGCAGAGAATCATGCATCATAGAAGAAACCCATTTGTTTAGGGATTAGAATTAAGCAACATCTAGAACTCAAAAAAAACTAATTTAGATACTCTCCACTTTTGAGATTCGGGGTTCTATGCTTAAGTATCAAGGGACATCGACAATCGTATGACCTTGTAATAAATAAACATGCACTATATGGATACAGGTTTCGATAAGTTCATGGAGCCAAGGCGATCTACTTTCGAAGTCTCCTTGTAACTCAGCTTGTCAAAGATTTAGTTCAGATGATTTAGCAAGCTTTTAGAATGAAAATCTACATATGGACATACTACTAGATGCGTTGTAGAGTAATCATGCATAAAGATCAACTGAGACAAAGACTATATGAATCCCTAATCAAATACTAGCATCTTATGATAACATGATCTCTTTGCAAAGCCTAAAAACCTAACAAAAGAACTACTCAGACATGGAGCACAAAAACAACAAGCAATCAATGAGGAAAACATCATAAAATATATCAAAAGTAAATAAATCTTCTCTATGAAAAAGTATGGAATGAATCTCTCCAAAGAATACTTGGAAACTTGAAGAACAATAAATATCTCTCAAAGATTTTGACGGCTCTGTAACCCTCTATAGAAATTTCGTGGCTCTCCCTATTCTAAAGGCTAAAAATAATTATTTATGATTCTAGGGCTTCTTAGGTCGTCTTTGGTTATGTTGGTTCTTGCAGAATCAAAATCGGTTCAACGAACCGAAAGATATGAGCCAAAATCTATCTCTCACAAAAATGCCTCTGTGATATGAGTGTGCTAAAAATGGGCTCTCGGCCGATGGTGAACTTTGTCACCCGGTCACAACTTCATCTTGCTACACTTGCTTCATTTTCGAGACACACAGACATGTCTTCGCTTAAACGGCTGTAACTTCTCGGTCACAACTCCAAATGATTTCAAAGCACTTGAATTTAAAATCTAACTCAAAATTCCAACTTCTGACTAAATTTCAGCTCAATCCAATGAAGGGAAGACCTTTTTTTCATGGTGATCTTTCTGATGCTGAGAATATGTTCAGATTGGTAAAATGCAAAACTCAAGCGTTTGAGCTTCCGTCTTCATGATATGTCAATAAAACTTACTTGGGAATTTGGATGAGGTCTAATTAGCACATTTCTTCATCCTTTTTGATGAATTAACCAGATTAGTCCCTAAAATCACAAATAAGAGAAAACTACTTTAGAGGTCAAAAACGCGTTAAAAACCTGTAAATAAATAAGTAAAAATCCAACTAAAAACAGTAAAATAATAGTGTTTTCAAACTTCAAATGACTCAAACCGTGAAGGCTTGTACTTTGACATTCGGTCAATCAACACAAGATCATTTGTATCCATCCATAGATCAAATGACAATCTTCTGTTAGCATCCTCTAATGTTCTCGTCATCCACCAAAGATAAGTTTAGTCAAAACAAGTGGACTCCATGAATTTTAGTGCATACAATCCACAGTCACAACAACTTTTTCATTTTACGCTTCATAGGTATATCGACAATGGAATATGCTGTCAAAGTCATATGCTTATTGTTGTCAGGTGTCTTGACTTCCTTCACAATTCAAGGGATCAAGAATGCAAACATGGATACATGCTGTCTGTTTTTCTTGTCTGCACAATCAAAAACTTAAATTATTCTTTCTGTGATGTTGACATACATGGAGATCCAGTGATTATTATTGACATTTTACGAACGTAATACGGTCAACATATACTCCCCACACTTCTCTTGTTAGTCCATGAGATGGAAGCTTACCGTTTTCGTAAGCTAAGAGGTATTCATCTAACACGAACATCTTTTTATCATGTAAATATTTTCAGTATGAATTTTTTTGGATGCAAAATAAACACGACATGAAAGCAACATAACTAGTTCCCATCGATTCAAAGATGTGTTCTCTCGAAATAAGTACATATATGCATCCATATCCTGAAAACAATGAATCGAGATAAGACATTGAAGAGTCATATTTGTAGGTTCACGTATTCAGTGTAGTATTACTAACCTTGTTATCAAGCCATTCTCTCGGTTCTATTATCCGTGAAGCTAAAGCTAAACTAAAAATACTCTGACCAATGACGCATTTTTCTGAATATAAATAATTTAATAAAATTGTTTAGTTCACTATAAAAAAAAGTATTGAAGAGTTTTCAAGAAACTTACGTAGGACATAGACCAATCATTAAATTGCTTCCATAAATCATTAGACACAAAATCAAAGGAGAATCATCAAGCTCATTTTGATATATCGGATCGTTCGTCCATTTCAGCTCTTTCTCGTCATATGGAGTATGTTTTTTCGGACTTTCAGCTCTAGCAGCACGAATTAAAGTCATTGGAGTCTGTTGGAGGTGGCTTCCCCCCCCCTCCCACCTAAACCTGGTTCAAGTTCGGACCAGAGCAAATCAAATAATGGCAGTTGGGCCTCGAGGCCCAATAATAGGAAGAAGGAGGGGCTTGAAAAGGAAATTTTGGGCCTAATCAAGCCAAGAAGACCCATAGATTTCCAGTTAAAAGGAAAGTTGAGACACATTTAAGAAGAATCAAATAGGTTAAATGCATGGTCAACCTCCATTAAAGAAGGCAGATTCGTCGGAGAATATCACGCCGTCTTTAGATTTACGGAGGAGTATAAAAGGAGCGAATAACCAAGGAGAGGGGGGGTTGAACAATATCGACTAAAGTAAACACAGATCATTCATTCCTTTTGATTTTGTAACATCAAAGATTTTACGTAACTTTCATTGATTCTGAAAAAGCAATACAAAACCAATCTTTGAAACCTTAACTTACTTTGCAGTCCAACAAAAACTCTAACCCTAGTTTCTAAGTCACCAACTAAAACGCGGGAAGTCCAACGCTTGACGGGGCGAATCGGTGCCTTAAGCATGTTCATTTCCTTGTCAACGAATAAAAGCTTGCCATTCTACCAGAAGGTCAAGGCTAACAAGAATTTCGAATGGGATGAATCTTGTGAAGCTGCATTCCGACAGTTGAAAGAGTATCTGACGACGCCTCTGATGCTCGAAAAGCCTGAAACATGAGAGGTCATGTATATGTACATTGTTGTGTCCAGCATGACAATAAGTGGGGTGCTCATACGAGAAGAGACGGGGGGCAGAAGCCAATATTTTACATCAGCAAGCCTTTAGGAGATGCGAGGACCCAAATATATGATGACTGAAAAGTTGGCATTGGCAGTGGTGACCGCAGCCATGAAGCTCCGACCTTATTTCCAGTCCCACTCCGTGACCGTACTATCTAACCACCTGTTATGATCAATCTTGCACAGTCCAATGCAATCCGGGAGGCTCGCCAAGTGGACGATAGAACTTAGCGAGTATGACATCGAATACAAGTCACGAACCGCACTGAAGTCATAGGTGTTAGCTGATTTCATCATAGAAACTACCCCAGAGGAGAGATCAGATAATGAAACCACGACTCTGTGGAAGCTGCAAGTTGATTGTTCTTCCTCGAATAGAGGCTTAGGTGGAGGCGTCCAGCTCGTTTCCCCCACATGCGAGATTCTAAAACAGTCATTCTAGTTGGCGTTCTCGGCATCAAATGAAGCATAATATGAAGCGTTGTTCGCCGGTATACAGTTAGCTATGAGTGTAGATGCATAATGCGACTCCCAACTTGTTGCCAACCAGTTTAGTGGGGAGTATGAAGCCCATGATGATTGGATGATCGCCTATTTGAAGCTCGTTCAGGAAATTGTGTCAACATTTGAAGGGTTTACATAAACTAGACTGCCACGCAAGGATCACTCAGCGGCAGACGCGCTCGCAGCACTCGCCTCCACTTTTGAGGAGAACCTCTGGTGCGTAATTCCAGTCGAAACCATAGCTACGCCAAGCATTGCCGGCGTCCTCCGTGAATAAAATGATAACACTGCGACACCTGAACGGACAATGGCACTCCATAAAGATGACCTTGGCGATGATGCGGGGGCTCATACGTTGGAAGTACTCAGAGAAGAGGAAGATTGGAGATCAAAAATCATGGTTTATATCACGGATGGCACAGTCCTTGAAAACAAATGGCAAGGCAGGAAGCTGAAGCAACGAAACCCTCGTTATTCGCTGTTCGAGGATAAGCTTTTTCGGCGAAGTAACATTAGAGTGTTGTTATATTGCATCAACGGAGATGAGGTTCACCAAGTCCTAAAGGAGGTCTCTTGCATAGAAGATACGCAAACAAGGCTACCATTGGGCTACGATGGATCAGGATTGCGTTAACTATGCCCAAAAAAGGGAACGCTGCCAGAGGTATGCCCCATTAATTCATCAGCCAACCGAGCTCATGCAGTCACTCATGACGCCATACTCGTTCATGCGTTGGGTGATGAACACAATTGGGCCTTTACACATGTCGGACAAAAAGAAGTATGTTCTACTTCACGAAGTGGGCGGAAGCCGAAGCTTATGCTAAAATCAAGGTCGTGGCTTACACAAATTTGTTTCTACAATAATTTCAATAAAAAAAAAATCATCAACAATCAAATATGTATAGTTAGTCCATTCATGCGATTTATAATTTCAGTAAAGCAAATATGATTGCAACACATCCAAGCGCAGCCATAATTACTTAAGATCGATTTAATCAAGCTAGAAACTTATGTCAAAAAGGAAACTATTTTGATTAATCCTAAAGATTTGTGTTGAATGTACTTGTACAGTTTCGTTCTTTTATGCAAGCTTGCAAACTTAAGAAAATCAACCTACATTAAAAATCACAGAGAAAATCAAGTTAATCCCACAGTAAAGGTAAGAGCGGAACCATTGTTTTGGTTTTTTTTTCTTTTTATGATGAGTGGGTTTGCTACAGATGATGGGCCTGGTCGAATTCAAGCCCAAGGGTGTTTATTTGTTGTTGCTAAAGGGTATGGGCCAAGTCGGTGAGGCCCATAAGCTTTATTTGTTGAGATAATAACCAACAGAAGTTAGTTAGAAAGATCGACACAGAGAAGAAACAGAACAACAAATAGAACAGAGAAGATCGAGAGAGAGAGAGAGCAAGAGAGATCAAGAAGCTGAAGAAGAAACAAGAAGCTTTCTTCGCCATTGTAGAGGTGACAAGAAGCTTGAAGATCCTATAACATGAATGGGTATTCACTTGATATAGCTCCATAGAAAACATCTCTTGATTTTTGTTCTGTTTTGCTTGAAGAAATCTTTAACAAGCAAAACAAAGTGTTAGCCTCTTTCGATCTTAAAGCATAAGGAAGATAGTGGATGCATGAGGGTTTGGTTCCCTCCCCAGAGAGTAAAGAAATCGAACTCTGGGTAAACAAAGTCATGTGTCAAACATAGTACTAATCTTTGTCAAACATTAAGCAATACACACGATAAACATCAACAAGTGGTATCAGAGCTTCCGGGAAAGAGTGTGTATCACAAAAGCATTCAGAGAGTAAGGAAACTTATCTGAACTGTGAAGTTTGTGACCAAGATGGAACCAACTCAAGGGCGTTTTGAGATGGAGAAGTTTGACGGCAAAGGTGACTTTAGCTTGTGGAAGTACAAGCTCTTAGGCCAGCTTGAGATTCAAGGTCTTCTCTCTGTTCTTCAAGAAGAACAAGAATCCACCTCAAAATAAGGTGAAAAAGAGTTAAAGGTTGATCCCAAGAAGACAAATAAAGACCTAAGAGTAAGAAGTCTTCTAAGTACCTGTTTAAGTGATGTGATCCTGAGGAAGATCATGCACGAGAAAACAGCCATGGGAATGTGGAAAGCTCTTGAAAAGGACTATCAAACTAAGTCCTTACCTAACATAATCTACCTCAAGAAACAGTTTGCCTATTATAAGATGGAAGAGCACAAAACAATAGAAGAAAATGTTGATGTGTTCTTGAAGCTTATAGCTGACCTTGATAGTATAAAGGTCACCATTTCAGATGAGGATCAAGCAATTCAATTGCTTTTTGGTTTACCTCATCAATATGAGAAACTTGTACATACTTTACAGTATGGAACAAGAAAAGAGACATTAACTGTCTCAAAGGTTGTCACATCTGCTTATGCTAAGGAGAATGAGTTAAGACAGAAAGGGATACTCAACAGAGGAAAACCAGGGGCTGAAGGTCTTTATGTTGAGGCAAGAGGGAGACCAAAACATAGGAATGGAGGCAAGAATGGTAAAGGTCATCGCAGGTCAAAGAGCAAGGGCATATCAAAGTCTAAACCCAAGGGAAAGGGGTAAGACTCTGCGTGTTTCAAGTGTGGTAAAGAGGGTCATTGGAAGAGAGAATGCCCTGAAAGAAACCAGGAAAAGAATGTAGACTATGCAGCTAACAATGTCATTGACATTAAACAACCTTTAGTGTTAACTGCTAGCCTACATGATGCCAAAGGGGAATGGGTACTGGATTCTGGTTGTACTTTTCACATAACTCCAAATAAGGAGTTTCTGTTTGACATGGTGGAAGTGCATGGAGGTAAAGTCCTCATGGCTAACAACACACATAGTGTTGTCAGAGGTATAGGGAAGGTAAGGATTAACAATCCAGATGATTCTATTGTGATTCTAACAGAAGTAAGGTACATGCCAAACATGGGCAGGAACCTTATCTCCTATGGAATGCTTGAGAAGTCAGGCTGCAGATATGAAGGGAGTGATTTTAAGATCACATTCTTCAAGGCTGGGACGCATCAGCAGTAAGAACCTAGAGGTGCTAGCAAAAGAAGGGTACATTCCTAAGGATGAGTTCTGTGAAGGCTGTGTACTAGGGAAGACCCACAGATTGAGTTTTCCTGAGGCAAAGCACACCACCAGGACCATACTTGATTATGTACACTCTGATCTTTGGGGTTCACCTAACACACCAGAAAGTTTGGGAGGTTCAATGTACTTCATAAGTTTCATTGATGATTTCTCTAAAAAGGTGTGGGTCTACTTCCTGAGAACTAAGGATCAGGCTTTCCTTAAGTTCAAAGAATGGAAGGAAGCAGTTGAGAGCCACACTGGAAAGAAGATTAAATGTCTGAGAACAGACAATGGGCTTGAATATTGCAATAAGGAGTTTGAAGATCTTTGCAATAGCTCAGGGATTAAAAGGCACAGAACATGCGTCTATACACCTAAACCCTAAACCCTAAACCCTTAATCCTAAACACTAAACCCTAAACCCTAAACCATCATGGATAGAGTTAAAAGTATGTTGGCTGAGTCTGGTTTGGGACAGGAGTTTTGGGCGGAGGCCACATCTACAGCTGTCTACCTTATCAACAGAACTCCAAACTCAACAATTGGCAGAGGAGGTTTGGTCAGGGAATAAACAAGACTTAACACATCTTAGGAGGTTTGGATGTACCTCATATGTTCATGTAAGTCAAGGAAAAACCAGCCCAAGAGCAATGAAGGGGGTATTCTTGGGTTATCCTTTTGGAGTTCAAGGGTATAGAGTTTGGATACCAGAAGAAGGAAAGTGCATCACCAGTAGAAATGTTATCTTCAAAGAAGATGAACTGTTCTATTCATCTGCAAAAGCAGGTGATGAATCAAGGGGCCTAAAGAACAAGCAGGGTTCTAAAATGGTGAGCTTCAATCCCAATTTGATTTTAGGAGAGACTCCAACAGGTTTTCAACAGGAAGGGTCTCATTCTCCAGGTGGAGCTGATGAACTAGATTCGTCACAATCAGATTCAACAGCTGACACAGAAGAAGAATCAGAGGGGTTGAGTTTTGCAGAAGAGTCAGACTCAGAAGAAGATACGGGTGTATCAGATTATCTACTAGCTAGGGACATAACTAGAAGGAGGAATATCAGGCCACCATCAAGATTTGAAGACTCTGATTTTGTTGTCTATGCACTATTGGCAGCAGAAGACATAGAGACAGATGAGCCTAAGAGCTACAGAGAAGCTAAGGAAAGTAAGAATTGGAAATTCTGGAATAAAGTTTCAGATGAGGAAATGGACTCACTACTAAGGATTTAGTAGACAGACCTAGTAGGATGCAAGTGGATATTCAAGTTAAAACTAGGGATCCCAGGAATTGAGGGACCAAGGTTCAAGGTCAGGCTAGTGGCAAAAGGATATTCACAGAAAGAGGGAATTGACTACAATGAGATATTCTCTCCTATAATCAAACATGTATCAATAAGATTGATGTTATCAGTTGTGGTGAATCTGGATTTTGAGCTGGAACAGCTGCATGTAAAAACAGCTTTCCTACATGGGGATCTAGAGGAAAGAATTTTAATGGAACAACTAGAGGGCTACATTAGGAAGGGAGATGAGGATAAAGTTTGTCTTCTTAAGAGATCACTCTATGGTCTAAAGCAATCCCCAAGACAATGGAATGTCAGGTTTGATATCTTCATGAAGGGACAAAATTTCTTAAGAAGCAACTATGATCCCTGTGTTTACATGAAGAATGTAAAGGCAAAGAAGGCTATATATCTACTGTTGTATGTGGATGATATACTCATTGCCTCTGGGGATAAAGAAGAAATCAGAAGAGTAAAGGATAGTCTGAACTTAGAGTTTGAAATTAAAGATCTAGGGCATGCTTCAAGGATTCTAGGAATGGACATTCAGAGAGACAGAAAAGGAGGTACTCTAACTCTGTCTCAAGGAAACTACTTACAAAAGGTTTTAAAGAGTTTTGGAATGTGGGAAGCCAAGGCTATTGTTACACCATTGGCTTCACATTTCAAACTCAAGAGTTTAACCAAGGAAGAACACCATATGCAAGTGGGGTTGGGAGTCTTATGTATGCAATGATTGGTTCAAGACCAGACATTGCATATTCTGTAGGAGTTGTTAGCAGGTTTATGTCTAAACCTGGAAGAGATCATTGGGCAACAGTTAAGTGGATTTTAAGATACATTAAAGGATCTTTTAATTCAAGTCTTACTTTCAAGAGGAATTCTCATTTCAAGATTGAAGGTTTTTGTGATTCAGATTTTGCTACAGACTTGGACAAAGGGAGATCAATTACAGGTTTTTTGTTCAAGGTTTGGGGAAACACTGTAAGCTGGAGATCCAATTTACAATCAGTGGCAGCTCTTTCAACTACTGAGGCAGAGTACATGGCTCTTTCTGCAGCAGTGAAAGAGGCTATTTGGCTAAGAGGGTTGTACAATGAGTTGGGTTTTGGGAATGGAAGTGTAGACATACACTGTGATTCACAGAGTGCCCTAGCTCTAGATAAAAATGCAGTTTTTCATGAAAGGTCTAACCACATTGCAACAAAGTATCATCACATAAGGGACTCAGTTTCTACAGGAGAAGTAATCCTACACAACATACATACTAGCAAGAATCCAGCAGATTTCCTAACTAAGGCCTTACCTGGTCCAAAGTTTAGTCTCTGCTGTGATTTGGCATGTCTTGCCTGAGCAAGGCATTAGCCCCGGGTAGCTAAGGTTTGTGAGATCATCCAGTGTTCCTCGCAAAAGGTAAACAGAACAGGTTAGATCTTTATACTGGTCAGAACACAGACAAAAGGGACTAAAGAGAAGTTCTTTAAGGAAAAGGAGTTACCCGGAGGCACAGGACCTGGAAGCTGAAGGCTGGAGCTTCAGGTGGAGATGACAGAGCGAGGAAGGTTTGTGTCTGGAGGAACAGGATGAGAATCTCGAGGTGGAGTTGTTCTCCAGAATAGATCAGGGAAGATCTGTACGGTTATGACCAGGAAACAAAGGATAAAAGTCAGAATCAGTTCAAGTACAGACATGCATCTAGCCAGACAAAAATGGGTTGCATGTAAAGGAATTGAAGAGTTTTTGTTGTTACCTTCGAGTATCGATGGTCTTTTGAGTCTGTAGCTTCCAGTTGAGGTAAGGATCTGCTCTATGAACAGATTTTCAGAGGAAGCGTGAAAAAAAAGGAGTCTGAGCAATCGAGCTACAAAGAGGTTTTGTCTAGCTAAAGAAGAGGAAGATCGTGACAGGGACATGGTCACTAGATCTTAGATTCGTGAATGGATTCACGGGTTAGGGTTTCTGCTATCGAAAGGAAGAAGAAAGAGAGAGGAGTAGCTTCAGGATTTGAGAGAGAAAGACGCGTTTCATCTTCAGAAGCAAAAAGTGGAGTTTGTGAGTGGGTTTGCTAAAGATGATGGGCCTTGTCGAATTCAAGCCCAAGGGTGTTTATTTGTTGTTTCTAAAGGGTATGGGCCAAGTCGGTGAGGCCCATAAACTTTATTTGTTGAGATAATAACTAATAGAAGTTAGTTAGAAAGATCAACACAGAGAAGAAACATAACAACAAATAGAACAGAGAAGATCGAGAGAGAGAGAGCAAGAGAGATCAAGAAGCTGAAGAAGAAACAAGAAGCTTTCTTCACCATTGTAGAGGTGACAAGAAGCTTGAAGATCCTCTAACATGAATGGGTATTAACTTGATATAGCTCCATAGAAAACATCTCTTGATTCTTGTTCTGTTTTGCTTGAAGAAATTTGTAACAAGCAAAACAAAGTGTTAGCCTCTTTTGATCTTAGAGCATAAGGAAGATAGTGGATGCATGAGGGTTTGGTTCCCTCCCCAGAGAGTAGAGAAATCGAACTCTGGGTAAACAAATTCTTGTGTCAAACATAGTACTAATCTTTGTCAAACATCAAGCAATACACACGATCAACATCAACATTTTCCAATCCAGTCCCAAGTGACGAAAAAATCACCACACAAATAAATAAAGACAAATTCATATACACAGACGATGTTTGGTAAAAGGAACAACTTTATCCCAACATTTCTCTTAAGCACGTTCTCAACAACATTGCTAATTATCAACACACCCACCACACAAACAAATTAAGAAAATTCATATACAGAGAAGAATCAACAACAGAAGAGCTTGAGACCCTATACAAACTACATAGTTTTTAATCAATTTCAGGTCCTAAAAATT
The DNA here is from genome assembly GCA_900406275.1 of Anastatica hierochuntica. Lineage (NCBI taxonomy): Eukaryota > Viridiplantae > Streptophyta > Magnoliopsida > Brassicales > Brassicaceae > Anastatica > Anastatica hierochuntica. The sequence goes on from OVAN01001706.1 coordinate 35,815, forward strand.
CAAAGTAAAAAAAAAAAATACGGAAAGCTCATCAACTAGCATATGATGAAAAGATGAACACAACACAATAAAAATAATGAGTTCACTCTCAACTTTCTTCTCTTCTCCATATCTTTGCAAACTCATCGGGCATTCAAGAGAGAAAGCGAGAGACGAAAATAAAGCGATTGGCAGAGAGATGCAGCCAGAGACAAAGAGAGATCTTATAAAGTGAGCAAGATGATTGCCGAACTAGCCGGAGATGATTGCAGAATTCGCCGAAGAACAAAAATTTCGTCGTTGAAAAAAAAAAAATTAGGGATTTGGCAATTGAAATTTCTTTAAGTTTTTTAACCAAAATGTTTTTTGTCGAATTTTGAATACAAATACATAAAAATAACTTTCAGAAAATAAAATAATTTATTAAAAAAGATTTGAATTTACAAAGGTAATTAGGATTAAATTTATTGTAAGTTTGTGTTCATCAATTGACATTATTAAACGTATATTGGAATAAATTGATTCTCAAATTGATTTTGATTCTAGTTGCATTATAGATTCGAACATTTTCATTTGCTCTGGGTTAAAATTTTCTTTAGGGCTAGCAGATTGGCTTAATGGCTAGAGAAAAAGTTTGTATTTGATAATGTCTGACCATGTGCAGACCGTTGGGGTATTCATATAATAGGAGAAAGATTCCAAATTGCAATTTGGTATAGACATCCAAAATAATTCAAAAAGGAGGAAGAAGAAGACAGAAGTAAATGAAGAAAACAAGAGGAGTGTGGAGGAACATGAAAGGCCTCAGGTCCTGTAGGGTCCTAAGAGAGGACACATGGCCAACGTGAGGTTTACTCAATACAATGTAACTAATATGTCGTGACATGTTCCTTATTATTATTATTTTTAGATTAAGAAAACGACAAATACATTTTATTAAACTTTTCTAAAGAATCAATAAACATGCTCTTTTGTCGGTTTTTTGTATAACATTTTTTTGAATCGAATATAAGTTTAGTTTTTGAATAATACTAATAAATTTAATTTACAAAAAAAATAATACTAATAAATTCTGGCTCGTATCTTGTGTGATTGTCTCATCGTATTTATAGGAGCAATAGCTCTCCACGGTACCTACTATCCTCCAATTATATAAGGAAAGTAAGTAACAAAAGCAGTGGCCACCACCAAACTCGTACAAAAATGAATTCTAAACGTTTCGAATGCGTAACTCATTAGTAAACACCAGAGTGAAATTCAAAACCGAACATAGAACACTTTAAACGTGCATGTTTGGGTAAAACAATGATGGTTTCAACTGTCGAACTAAAACTTAAAATAAAAAATTCTTCAGTTTCAGTTAACTCTTGTTTAAGAATTGATTTTCTTTATTTCAAATCAAATCTCATTTTAGTTTTTTATTTTTCATTTTATTATTCAATATCTATTTTTTAACCTCAAAGTCTAAAGAAAAATTAGTGGATTCGTTCATCATATACTTGCCAATTATATGAACCTTTATTAAATGAAATATCAATCTTCTTTTTTTTTGATCAATTGAAATATCAATCTATCTATACAATTAATTAGAAAGCAACAATAGTGGAAAAAGATTATTTGTTTTAATTCTATTGGATAAAAGTTATGACATAAATTGAGTTAAGATAACATGGAAGAAAAGAAATGATGATATGCTATAGTTGAGATTAAGTTGATTAAAAACAAGATAAAATTCATTCATTTCATTTAAAGACGTTAAAAAGAAAATTCATTCATTTAAAAATATTAAACTATAATACTTTGGATTAGTTATATATTTTTGTAATGCTAACGTGATTTTAAATTTTTGGTTGTTAAATAGTTATGACTTAGACCAAAAAAGTTATGAATATAATTTTGGAGAAAATTATTATTCATATAAGCTCAAAAAATTAAATAATCAATATTATCCAAAATATACAACAAAAGATCTCATCAACAAATGTTTATAAAAATTTAAAATTTTCCTATTTAATTTTAAAAATATTGAAATGAATAATAGTTGAAATAAATAATATTTTGGAAAACAAAAACTAATGAGAAAATTTTTGTAAGTTTTTAAATAAAGAAACGAGATTTGCGTAATTATATTAATCATGATTTAATTTTTTATCAATCAAATTATATAAACGGCTGACAAGATTAATATATGTTGAGTTAATATAATTTTTACAAAAATCTAAAATCAATTATGAGACTATTATGAGACTATATATATATATATATGTGTGCGCGCGCGCGCGCCTACAAAAATTAAAATTTAAAAGAAAAAAGTTAGTTACGAAACATTTAATTTTTATCAAAAAATTATATAAATGACTCACAAGATTAATATATGTTAAACTAATATAACTTTTACTAAAATATTAAAAATCAACTATGAGACTATATATATATATATAGTGTACATATATATATATCAAACTAATGCCTACGAAAATTAAAATTTAAAAGCAAAAATTGTTAGTTACAAAAAAATTTTAATCTGTAAATATCCTTTTAAGGGGAACATAAACAAATTATCAAAATTTTCTATCTAATCTAAAATCCTAATCATACTTGGTTGACAAATAAATGTTTGTATCAAAAAATTGAGACTTCAAATTGAAAAAAATCAAAAGATCGTATTATATTATACAAATCAAGTTTGAAAGAATATGCAAACATTGATTTGTAACCAATTAATTAATCTAATTATGAAGTAAATTATGTAGTTTAACTTTATTAGAATAAAAGTAAAGATAAATAAAAATTAGGGAGACTTACAAAAATACACTTTTGTATTGTCTGTTTTTCAAAA
>OVAN01001707.1:0-38632 GCA_900406275.1 Anastatica hierochuntica
TAAAATTTCTTTTCCTTTTAAGTGTATTTCTGTAAATTAATCTTATTTTTTCACAAAAAATTTAAAATATATTTTATTTTTAAATTTGAGATAAATAATAATTTTTTCTAATAATTATATTGTAATGTTAATATTTCAAAATAAAATTTGTATAAAATACAAAAATCATAAAATGATAAAATTTAAAATAACCTTTAAATTTTATAAAAATAATTTATATAAACTATAAAAAATATAAGTTTAGTCATATATTTTTTTTAGAAACTATAGCTTATAATTTCTCCTAAATAAATAAATATTGAAATTATCCAAAGAAAAAAACTTAAAATTGGTAAATTAGTAAAAATAAATATACCAGTGGTTTATCACAATTTATTGTCCGAACCGAACTCGAACTGGTATAGGTACCCGAAAAATCTGAAAATCCCACATCTAAACTCGAATATGAAATTCGAAATAACCTAAAAAATCTATAACTTCTAAACATGAACCCGAACACGAAACTCGAAATAAGTGAAAATCTCAAATCCGAAATTCGAAAAACCCCGAGAAAGCCTAAAAAATTCGGAAAAACCCGGAAAAACACAAAAAATTCGAAAATAGCTGAACCAGAACCCGAAAGCTCTAAAATTTTCAAACAAAATTTAAAATAATTTCGAATATATTACGGTTTTCCTTAAGTTACTAAACCCGATCCGAACCTAAATATACTCTAACCAAACCCAACAAATCATAAAATGAATATATAAAAACTTATGAAATATCCTCGCGGTTGCGCAAAACAAATGCTTGTTTAACTATAAAAAATTGACCCTTTGGGTATTCATCAAATGTGAGTTGGTAATGGTAATATTTAACTTCAAAATATCCTGTTATGTTAATCTAAGGTTATGATAATAGTTCCTTTTTTCTAAAAAAACTAGAAGTATAAAAATAAAAAATACGCTTAACTTGGACAACAGAATAATCTTGGAAAAAAACAGTCTCTAAATACAAGAATTTTTTTTTTTTTTGAACGAAAGCGTATTTCGGTGATTATTAAACTATATAGGGACAACAATATATTACATAAGAATCTATAATTAGCTAAAGAAAAATTTAACTTATATCGACCGACAAAAGAAACTTAACTTGTAGCGACGATGTTCCAGATGTTTTGACCTGTATCACATATGCTCAGAAGCCATTAATATATCAACTACAATAAAGAGAAAATAAAAAATACTATTATTTTTACAGTGAAAAAGATTCTTAAAAAGGAAATTAAAATTATAAAGTTTGTAAGTAAAGTGTAATTGCCAGAACATTCGTCCACAGTTGCTTATCATTGGCGAATATATACGTAGCGGTTTTAGAAGCAGACATTAATAATGTTATACATATGCCGCCGAAAGATGATTGCTTTCTATGATCATGATCATATGATGATTTGCTCACCCGGTTAAGGTTGAGAGTTGAGAAGTCTCTCGGCTTCATCGTTTGCTTCAGCCTGTAATTTCCATTTCTGCATCTCAAACAATAAAAGACCAAGTAAACATTTAACTCATAAAAAAATGTTGTAAGCATGCTTGTTTTGATTCAGCGGAAGTGAGTTAGAAACTATATACCTCTTCAAGGTTTTCCAGTTCCATGATCTGCTCTATCCGTTGAGCAATGTTTTCCTGTCAAACAATGGAGTTTTTTTAATCAAGTCTAAGATTCTATCATACTCAGATTCATAAGTTAACTGTTTCGAAAAACAACTCACAGTGTTGTTCACTGCTTCGGCTGCTAGAACATCTGTGTCCATTTCCACCTCGATCTCAATCATCGAAGATATCTAAAATCGAAATATGAAAAACAATTCTTCAATCAAGAGTTAATAACCAAGCACACGAACTAAAGATTTGAAGATCTACAAAGGTGGTGTTTTGTTGTTTCTTTTTCTTACTTTTGCATAACTATCGATCAGCTCAATCTTTCCTTTTATGGAGTTTTCCAGAGCTTCTCTTACCTTCTTTACTCTTGCTCTTCGAGTGCTATATTCAGAGTATGAAACATATTTTAACCATGAGTTCGTGTTAACAATTCCCAGATGGATCGTGTTTTCTAAATAATCTTAGGGTCATACCGGTAAGCTGGCTCTCCCACTGCTAAGATTTTGTTCTCGAGCTGGCACATTCGAGCCAACATCCACACCTAAATAAGCCACAAAGAAGTTTTTAGCTTTCTTTTGATTGTATATTGTGGGCTCAAAAGGTTGGTAAGTCTGTATCATGGAACCACTTCGTACCTCTTTCTCAGTTGCTTCTTTTAGATCTCCAATGCGACGCTGGAGCACATCATACTGAGATAATAGTTGCTGTCTGATACCGACCACATCTACTGTCCGTTCAGGGAGCTGAAACCCGTGTAAGAGATTATGAATATTCATACCAATTAAACCCATACACAATTAAATTTGCTTAATAGTGCAGTTTACGTGGTAAAGAATATATACCTGATTCAGCTGAGGAAGAACAAATGAATTTAGAGTTGCTCCAATTGCCAGTGATGTAACAACAGCAATTGAGAGTAACTGAGGCAAACTGGGATCAATAATACCAGAAGCAGCATCCCCAGTAGCCAAAACAGCAAGAAGGGGAATTAAAAACGAGGGTTGCAAGGTCTTATCTCCCTCTTTACTAGGAGGTCTTAGCAAAAGTGATTCCCGTCCATCCTTGTGATTTGTGAGACTCATGGGTTCTCCAGGGTATAGGTTTGCAGCTTTAGGGACAAACTTCAAAGGTCCAACTTGTCGGTAGACGTTTGACGGAGCAGCGGATGCAACTGTCACTCTTTCTCCTTCTTGTGCAGGGAGATCGGCTGTCTCAGTGGCAAATCGGTGCGTTCGAGCTGTGCCGGAAGGAGTTTGTACCTGAGAGTACAATGCAATAGTTAACACTATGTGCTGCATCTAATTTTTGTTCTTTTGAAAATTAAATTGTGTTCACTGTGGGGATTTTACCACAATGGAGTGCACAGAAGAGGATTCTTTGTTCTTCTTTATTTGAATTAGTCTGAGCCCTTTTTCCCACAGAGGAATGTCCTTGCTGCGTTCGGCAGATGTAGCTCCTTAGGAAAAGTGAATATCTCAGCATCAACACCACACACACCTTAATTTTTCTTAGGTCAAATTAACAAACATCAACCACTCTCAGAACTACCAATAAGCCATATCACCTCTTTTCCTATAGCTATGGTAACAAAAAACAAAAACATACTGAAGAGAACTAACCCGAGCTCTTCTGATTCTATGCTGATTATGTCACCAGAGAAAAGCTCGTACTGGTAACGGCAATTAGCACAGGAGACAATCTAGAAACATAGTCATCAAATCAACCGATTATTATTCTTCAAAAGATACTTTGAACACAGACCTCGAACGTATGATCATTACCTGAACTCCATGCTGAGGCTGTGCAACAGCAATGGCAATCAAACAGCTCGGACATCTCACAATTTTACCAAAGGGAACCTAAGATCAATGGCAGTGTACTCAATATCTCATCCTTAAAAACACAACCAGATTATTTACATGGCCCCTATCCAAGTAAACAACAAACCAAATCTCATGTTGTTATTGGATTTTGCCACTTCAATTGCATTAACTTGGGGGGTTTATTGGTAGGTTTGTTGATGTTAGATGATAACAATTTTTCAATCATCTTCGAGATTATGTTAGCATATTGATTTCTTGATAATGAACTGGATTTGGATTGAATTAGCACTCGTGTATCACAAGAGAGAGTTCAATGTTCTTGCGTACCTCCTCACCAGGAGAGATTCCAACACGGCATATGTCTCTGATGATCCTTAGCGAATCAGAAACTCTCAAGGAAGCAGCAAGACCATTAACCAACATAGTATAGACCTCAACATCAGGCCTCGGCCATCTCCATCGATCAATTTCACTCCCACCTGCGAAAACACACACGCACACAATCACTCGCAAAATCTTGCTTAGCCAATCAATCACAGAAACTTCTTCTCTAGGTGAATTGGAAAATGTCAGATGAGTGAACCTAAATCGAAACTCGCTCGCATGGCGTAGAAAATCGACAGCGCAAGCTCGACGTTCCCGCGACTGATGGCAGCGGAGATAATCGAACGGCAGTCTTCGATTTCAACAATCCCTCCGCGATAAGATCCAAGCCGATCAGAAATCATCTCGAGCGCTTCTTCCGCATCCCCCAAGGCGGATACGCTGCTTAGAAACTCGTCATCGAGAAGAGACGACGAAACATCGGCGGCGGCGCCAACACTATCTCTACTCCGGTCGCTATAGGATGAGGATAGGATTGGTCGGCGTTTACACGCCGGGTTGTTGCCGTGGATGAAAAAGATAGAGAAGACATCAGCGCGAATAAGAGGATGAGTCTCGTGAAGGTTAGGGATGCGATTGATTCCGGAGAATACGGAGGAAGCAACATGAAGGCTCATTGTTAAATTCGAATAGAAAGTCACCGGCAAAGAAATCGGAGGAGCATCGGTGGTTCTCTGCCAGGTTTTGACGGAGATGAGAAGCGAGAGGATTAGGATTAGGATAAGAACGAGGGAAGGAACCAACGGTCTCAAATGATTTTTTTTGTCTATTGCATCGGTTGATCTGTGCCGTTGGTTTGGGAAATTACCCAAAAAATAACAATCCAACGGTTGGCATTTTTCCCTTTTATTAAGGCAAAACATTATAATGGAGATGCGGGGAATCGAACGAGGGAAGGAACCAACGGTCTCAAATGATTTTTTTTGTCTATTGCATCGGTTGATCTGTGCCGTTGGTTTGGGAAATTACCCAAAAAATAACAATCCAACGGTTGGCATTTTTCCCTTTTATTAAGGCAAAACATTATAATGGAGATGCGGGGAATCGAACCCCGTGCCTCTCGCATGCGAAGCGAGCGCTCTACCATATGAGCTACACCCCCAAGATTCGTTAAAATTAATGAACGCTTTTATTTATATGTAAGTACCCGAAAAATCTGAAAATAAAAAAATCAGATATAAAACCAAACCCAAACCCAACCCCAAATAAATACTCAAATATGTTCACGTATAAATTTATATGTAAGTACCCGAAAAAATTTGAAAATAAAAAAATTAGACATAAAACCAAACCCAAATCCAATCCCAAATAAATACTCAAATATGTTCAAAATTCGTATAAATACTCCAAATAAATATCTGAAATATTAATGAATAACTTAAATACACAATTTCATGTTTATTTTATATATTTAATCATTTTTGGGAAGTGCTTTTAGGTCAAGTAGTTAAAGGTCCATCTCTGCGGCCACCCCACCGGAGTTCGACTCCACTAAGTCGCGTTGTTCCGCGTAATAAAGTTATTTGGCTATGGATCGAGTCTTGTCAATCCAATTGTTGATAAAAAAATCATCTTTACGCAAAGGCTCACATTATAAACTAGAGTTAGAGAACCTAATCTCTTGTAGTCCTTTTTTATTATTTATTGGGCCATGAGACAACGAGGCCCATCACCAAGAGTATCGAAGCTTTTAGTTATGATATTCATCTTGTTGTAACTAGGTTTAGTAGTTCTTATATATACGATGCTCTCTGTAACTTACAAACTAAGAAATCTATAATACAAACCTATAAGGTTTCTTGTCATGGTATCAGAGCCACAACCTCATTCTAGGTTACGGCTACGATTCTAAAACTTTCGCATAAACACAACAGATATCTGTGTCAATCTCTTTCGTTTTCTTTTCTTTCTTTGACCTTTGTTTGTTCGATCATTATGTCGAAACTAGACATGGGAGATGAAAGCTCAACTAGCAAAACCCCATCGAGCGTCACACGGGTTGAGACAGTTCGCAGAACCATATCGCCTTATGATCTCACGGCAGCAAATAATCCAGGGACAATCATATCACGTCCTCTGCTTCGTGGCCCGAATTATGACGAATGGTCTATGAATCTGCGTCTTGCTCTGCGTACTAAAAAGAAATTCAGATTCGTTGATGGGACGATTCCACAACCGAATGAAAATTCTCCCGATTTTGAAGACTGGTGTGTTAACAATGCTCTAGTTGTTTCCTGGATCAAGCTCACCATTGATGAGAGTTTGAGTTCAACTATTGCTCATTGTGAGGATGCATCGAGCCTATGGATTCAGATTCAAAAACGGTTTGCTATGAAAAACGGACAAAGAGTTCAACGTCTTAAAGCAGAGTTGGCAAACTGTAGACAACAAGGATCGTCTATTGAGGCTTACTATGGTCGATTAACAAAGATGTGGACAAGCCTTGCAGATTATCAAAAAGGTAAAACTCTCGAAGATATTGCACGTGAGCGCGAAGAAGACAAACTTCATCAATTCCTTATGGGCTTGGATGAATCGATTTATAGGTCAGTAAAGTCAAATTTGCTTTCGCACACACCACTGCCCTCTCTCGATGAAGCTTATAATGTTCTCACTCAAGATGAAGACTCTAAAGCATTGAGTCATCTTCAAGAAGAAAGAACCAATGGTGTTAGCTTTGCAGTTCAAACAGTTTCACGAGTAAGATCTGAAGTTCATGGAGCCTCTTTGTCGTGTACTCTGTGTGGCAAGAATGGGCATCTTGCGGAACACTGTTTTAAGAAAATCGGTTACCCATCATGGTGGGGAGAAACCAATGGTAAACCGAGAGGACGAGGTGGATCGAAAACCACTGTAGCACAACCAGCTCAAAACCGTGGCAAACAACCTGAGACAGTGCGTGTAAATCAAGCTTTTGCATCACTTGTGCCTGATTCTACATCTATCACAGGAGCAGATCGTGTAGGCTTTAGCGGGCTTACTGACCAGCAGTGGAATACGTTGGTAAACCTGCTCAATGAACGAAAGTCAGCCACTACAGATCATCTTACCGGTACGTTTTTCCTTGAATCTTGGATAATCGATTATGGAGTTTCGAATCATATGACAGGTAACTTGGAGTTTCTTACGAACACTTGTGATATGGCGGCTATCATGATTAGACTTCCCAATGGAAGCTTCACTGTTTCGACAAACAAGGCTATGTTCGGTTAGGTTTTACTCTAAAATTGCAGAATGTGTATTTTGTGAATGGTCTTGAGTGTCATCTGATTTCAGTATCTCAGCTCATTGCAAATAAGGGATGTATCTTCCAGATAACTGATCGGATTTGTGTTGTTCAGGATCGCATCACACGAATGCTGATTGGAGCGGGTGAACAAATTCAAGGGCTGTATTTCTTTCGAGGGGTTGAAGTGGCGGCAACAATACAAGACTGGAATTCTGGAGATTTGTGGCATTGTCGTCTCGGACATCCTTTGTCTAAGATTATGAAAATGTTGGAGCTTTCTAGTAGCAGTAGTTCTTTTGATTCACAAGCGTGTGATGTTTGTTTCCGCGCTAAGCAAACCAGAGATTCTTTTCCTTTATGTGAGAATAAAACGAGTAAGGTTTTTGAGTTAGTTCAATGCGATTTATGGGGATCATATCGGACTCTGTCAATTTGTGGATCTCGATATTTCTTAACAATCCTCGATGACTACTCACGCGCCTTATGGATATATCTACTTCCATCAAAAACACTTGCTCCTACGAAATTAAAGACATTCGTTGCATTGGTCGAGCGACAATTCGAAACACAAGTCAAGACCATTCGAAGCGATAATGGGTCGGAGTTTGTGTGTTTAACAAACTATTTCCAAGAGAAAGGCATAGTTCATGAAACATCTTGCATAGGCACACCGCAACAAAATGGTAAAGTTGAGCGTAAGCATCGTCACATTCTCAACGTGGCTCATGTTTTGCGTTTTCAAGCAAATTTTCCCATCGAATTCTGGAGTTATTGTGTCATAACTGCTGGCTATTTAATCAACAGAACGCCGACGCCTATTCTTAATGGCAAGTCGCCGTTTGCGGTTCTCTACAATCGCCCACCACCGTTGAATCATCTTCGGGCATTCGGATGCCTTTGTTATGAACACAATAAAAAACACGGCGGTGACAAATTTGCAAGTCGAAGCAATCCTTCAGTGTTTCTTGGATATCCATATGGTAAAAAGGGCTGGAGAATCTACAATCTTGACACTGGAAAAATCTCTGTTTTGAGAGATGTTATTTTCGCAGAAACAGAGTTTCCCTTCTCTGCTATTAATGCGCAATCTACATCTCCGATAAGCATGTCTTCTTCACCTTCACAGACTGCTATCCTTGAAGACTTGGAAGAATCGTATGAGTCAGCTCCAACTCCTATTATTACCACTTCGTCTCCTGCGGCAGAGGCATCGCCACCAGCTTTCAGTTCCGATTCTGAAAAATCTGAAAGTGACTCTGTTTCTTCTTTGGTTTCGTCTGGAACAGAATTGCGATCTGCTGAAATTCTCGACCAGCAACAGTCATCACCTGAGTCATCACATGTCGCTGATATACCGAATACATTCACTGAACCGGAACCTAAACAGCTTGGTCGTGGCCACCGAAAACGAAACCCTCCGACAAAGCTTGCCGATTACGTAACATCTCTTCTTCATGAGCCACACCCGTCGGTGACACCTTACCCTATTGATAATTATGTCTCCTCGACACAATTCTCAAATAAGTATCAAGCTTACCTTCTTGCTATAACATCAGCTGTTGAACCTCGTCATTATAAGGAAGCCATAGAAGATGAGAACTGGCGGTTTGCTGTTAAGGATGAGATAGTTGCTCTCGAAGATAGTGGGACTTGGACAGTCGAGGATCTTCCTCCCGGGAAGAAAGCAATCAGATGTAAATGGGTTTTCCGTTTAAAATACAATTCCGATGGCTCACTAGAACGTCATAAAGCTCGTCTTGTGGTTCTCGGAAACAACCAAACCGAGGGCGTTGATTATGACGAAACATTCGCACCAGTGGCTAAGATGGTTTCTGTTAGAGCTTTTCTTCAACATGCTGTCGCGTGTGATTGGGAAGTGCATCAAATGGATGTTCATAATGCCTTCCTACATGGTGATTTAGAGGAAGAGGTATATATGCAATTACCTCCTGGATTTCGGTTAGAAGATAAAAAGAAGGTGTGTCGATTACATAAGTCACTCTATGGATTAAAGCAGGCTCCCATATGCTGGAACGCAAAGCTCACTTCGGCTTTAATCACAGATGATTTTGAGCAGAATGTCTACGACCACTCACTGTTCACATATGAGAAACAAGGTACTCACATACATGTCCTCGTCTATGTTGATGACTTAATTATTACAGGCAGTACTCTTCAAGTTATTAATGACTTCAAGGAATATCTCAGTACTTGTTTTCATATGACCTTGGTCTTCTACGTTTCTTTTTGGGAATCGAGGTTGCTCGTAATCCTGGCGGGATGTATCTTTGCCAAAGAAAATATGCTCTTGACATTATTTCTGAAGCGGGAATGCTTGGTGTAAAACCAGTTTCGTTTCCTCTCGAGCAAAATCACTAGCTTGCTTTGGTCAAAGGGAACTCTCTTTCGAATCCTACATAATATCGTCGTTTGGTAAGACGCCTTATTTACTTGGGCACCACAAGGCCAGAGTTGTCCTATGTTATCCATATCTTATCTCAATTTATGGCTGATCCGAAAGATGATCATTGGGAAGCTGCTCTTCGGGTTGTTCGGTATCTGAAAAATAGTCCTGGACAAGGTATCCTTCTAAGATCAAATACTCCCTTAACATTAACAGCTTGGTGTGACAGTGATTGGGCTGCGTGTCCTTTGACCCGACTCTCTTTAACTGGTTGGTTTATTCAACTCGGAGGATCTTCTTTATCTTGGAAAACCAAGAAGCATGACGTTGTGTCCCGATCTTTGGCTGAGGCAGAATACAGAGCCATGGCGGACACTGTAAGTGAGATTATGTGGCTTCGAAAATTGCTTCCAGCTCTCGACATAGATTGCTCGGCTCCGGTAACACTACACTCTGACAGTCTATCGGCCATTAATCTTGCCGCGAATCCGGTATATCATGCTCGTACCAAACATGTTGGCAACGACTGCCACTTTATTCGTGACGAGATTATTCGCGGTACTATCACCATGAAACATTTCTCCACAAAAACGCAGCTGGCGGACATCATGACCAAAGCATTGGGTCGTAAAGAGTTTGAAGAATTTCTCGGCAAGTTGGGTGTGTTGAACCTCCACACTCCACCTTGAGGGGGGGGGGTATTGGGCCATGAGACAACGAGGCCCATCACCAAGAGTAACGAGGTTTTTAGTTATGATATTCATCTTGTTGTAACTATGTTTAGTAGCTCTTATATATACGATGCTCTCTGTAACTTACAAACTAAGAAATCTATAATACAAACCTATAAGGTTTCTTGTCATTATTCACGAATCATTTAAGAATACGACTTTGATCTTTGCTTTCGGTAGTAACACAAAACTATTTTGAAAGTACTGTAATAAATATGATTTTGTAGATATGGTTTTTGTTTTCTTGAAGATTTTTGAAGTTTAATTTTATATAGAATTTTTTTTTCAAAATGTTTTCTTCCCTTTTTTTTTTGTCTTTTTAACTATTATTTAAATAAAAGCGGTACTGCTTATGAATTTTCTTGCATAAAATTTAAAATAGATTTTTGGTATTTCGTTACAATTTTCGAAAATAAATTTTAAATTTAATAAAAATTATATTCACAAATAATACATTTTTTTGTAACATCCCTATCCCGAGGAAACCGGAATGCTCCAAATGATACCGCCAAAACCGGAGCAAACTTCACCAACCGGTCAATAATTTTTCGCTTCTAATTGCACCTACAGAAACACCAAAAGGGAAAAGAAGGAAAAGAGAGGGGTGAGTGACTTTTCAAACAAGCCGTTTAGTGAGGACGAACCGACTCCGCCTCACCCGCTACCCGCTTAACCCCGAAAGACTAGAACTATTCCACAACCCAATGTGCCGCGCAAGCAAACTACCAAGTTCAAACCTTTTAAAACAACCTAACCAACTAGACACTTCTTTCCGGAGAAAACTTTTAATAACCGCTTTTCCTAAACATTCTAACAAACACAGGCCTTTGGACTTGGTGTCAACTTTCCCCCTCTCGGCCAGGATCAATCCTAGTTTGCACATCATCAGATCCAACCCATGACTTAATAGAGTACCCACAAAACCTACCGGCAACCGATCAGTGACCGGACCACAATTACGTTCCCCCCGAACGACCGGTATGCCCCGAACCTAAGGCTTTCTTTTCACACTCGCCAGCCTTTGCTTATATAGCTCAACTGACGGACCGTTTCGCGCAGTCTCTTGCCCTCAATTAAGAGTCTCACCTAACGGGGGACAGTAGTCATCCTCTACCCCTGAGCTAACGGCCCCGACGATAGAGACGACCTCCGAACACCGCCGCAACGGTCTACACCAGTGAAAAGGGGAAAGACACCCACCCGCTTCTAGATCTTACAGTGGGCTCTGCGCCCACTACAGGAGACCATCCATTTTATTCTGATCCTAAAGTCATTTCGCGTAATTCTCAAGCAATGCCAAATTAGACCTATTCACTTTTAGGACTTAGGTTCTCACAGACTCTATCCTAGGCTCGACTTAGCGACCCAACAAGTAATCGCACTTAGGCGTATAAGACTTTATGTCATAACAATACATAATACATACACTTATTTGTGCCGAGACTTATAGCTCGACACTGGCCGATACTCTAACCCTAGCCTAACGAAATTAAGTGTATAACGAATGACACAGGGACGAGAACTCCTCACCTTAGCCACATCGAAGAGGTGACTTTGGAACTGCTGACTAACGATCCTTCTTCTGAGCCTTTTACCCCATGAAGATCCTCTGTCATCCTTCTTCTCTTTTGCTGAACCTCCTTCTGGAAAGGAACCTAGAATAGGAACCTTGAATAGGAACCTGAATCAGTCCTTAGACGGGAACCTACTTAAAGGAAAAGTTACTATTTATGGAAACCTACCATAAATAGAAGTTACCCAAAAAGGAAACCTGCCCGAAAAGGAAAGTTACCAAAAAGGGAAACCTGCCCTAAAAGGAAACTTCCTAAAAAGGAAACTCACCAAATATGGAAACCTGCCATATTTGGAAGCTTTCCAAAACAGGAAACCGGACAGGGGCAAAACGGTAATTTTACTTACCGTGGGATATGACATTCTCAAGAATGTCTTTGGTCATCTGCAGCTCTCCGGAACCCTGAACTCGAAGCTCCTTAGCTCGTTTTTGACGCGGACAATACCTCTGCACCAACTTCAGAGACGCGCTTCTCCTCTCATATGAACCTGAAGTCGGTGTTCCTTTTACCGATGGATTCATAAGAGTTCCTAAATCGATCTGACAAAATATCAAACCCGAAATCATCCATTTACCCATTCAAAACTGAATTACAGATCAACATGCAGTTTCTGAAAAATTATGGCATCTCAGAAACAAAAGCATAAAACGAAAAAGGACCGTTAATTTTACGATCCGAACGGTCAGAATCTATATCTTGATGTCGTCTATCCATAGACACAGAGTTTGCTCCGATCGGCCTTCAATTTCTTACGGAATCCCTTCTCAAACACTGACTGGTCGCGATTTCAAACTGCACAGATAACGCTCAGTAAAACGACCATAACTCCTTCAATACTCAACAAAAAAGGATTATAAAAGTGGGAAATCTCGGTCTAAGAGTCCTGTACCTTCTTTAGAAATTTGGGAACGATCAAAGATTATTTGGTTGGCCGAATCTTCATTCTCCAACGACATATCCATCTGTTTTCTGCAGAGACTGCACAAGCTTGATCTTGTTTCTCCATTTTCCTCTTCTTCCCATCTCTCTAGGCTCGAAAAACTCTCTGAATCTCTCTCTAGAACAGAGGTCGACGTCTGGAAGGTTTTTGGGAGAGAAAAAGAAAAGTTAATTAGGTTTTTAGGATTAAATAGAAAGGATTATGGCTTGGTTCGGTCCGGTTTGAAGACAAATGGTTTACTGAAAAAACCGGGATTTGAAAAACCGGGTGTTACATTTTTATTAAGGGTACCAATGTGGCTTAGAATATAATATTAACCTCATTATGTTTTTGGAATGGTTGACTAATCTTGATGTTCTTAAGGAACACAATCGATTACACGACATCAAATTCGGGAGATTGCCGACCGGGGAGGTCGCCCAGTACATATTAGATGGAGACTGACTAATTTCTTTGGACAACTAATCAAATTCTTTCGTTGTTTTTTTATTAATTAGATTTTTATTACTTCGGATTGTGGATCCAACTGGAGATTTATCGTTTGTTAGTTTTATTATAATACGGAACTACAAGCTCAACATGCAGAGAAATTTTTCGCGTATTTTCCGTATTTGATAGATTTTGTTGCATCAATGAGAAAGTGAAATTCTTTCGGTCTAGGAATATGGCGAAAACGGTTTTATACGTTTCTCTTTGTTAGCTGCCTTATGACTTTATCCTCTCATACTATTAGACGTTTGTTATTTTGATTGCTTATGCAATATTGTGTGTGTGAATTTTTTGGATCAACCTTATCATATAGGAGATTGGCGTGCCCATGTTTAGGGAATGAAAGAAATAATGAAGTTTTACTGTTGTTTTTCTTTTTCAGCTTTTGCTATTTTTTTGGTCTCTGAAGATGCCTATTATGACAAAAAACGAGTAGAATGACATATGTCTCTAACCTCTCGGGAAGAGAATCATATGCGATACCATTGATCTCATCTTTGAGTTTCATTTTGATAAACAAAGGTCGTAGACCATTCTTCATGGGTATTCGCTGTTTATTTCAGTCTTCAGTAACCTCATCTTATTCTCTAAGATAGTCTTTTTTTTTGTTAATTTCTACACTAAAAGGAAAGAGCTATTATACATAAGTTGATATATTTATTTTTTAATAATAAGAAAAGACATTTGGTTTGTTCTGAAACTCACCCATGTGTGTGTTTGTTTGGTGTAAAAATGAATAATACAAATATGTGAATTTCATATGCATGGAATCAAGTATATAGAATAAACAAAAAGATGAATCTTCATTTCCAGATGATGATTGTGACATTGATGCAAAGGTGGCGAAAAATGACGGTGTAAACAATTTCTTTATGGAGGAACCTCCTCTTTCGATGAAGAACATGAAAAAATTAAGATGGACTAAGAAGAAGAAGGGTTAAGATGAGGAAGTAGAAGATGAACAATGATAGTTAAAGTTGTTATTAGCTTATGATATTGTAGGAGATGGTAATGGTCTTAAAAGGTATAATTAATATCTAACGCATAAATTAAAGGAAAAAATATTGCCATAGAGAAAATACTTATAGTGATGATGGCGATCTTAGATTGCCATCTATATTTACCTTTCCAGTGCTTCTTTCGTAGAACAACAATATGATCAATTGTTGTGTACAATTGAGTTCAATATGACTCTCGGTTTGGGAAAATACTTCATGGTGCTGATGTTGGTTGGTTCACTGTTATTATTGCAAAACACTTTCTTGGTCTTTGTCATGACTCACGGTTTGGACGAGTACTTCATAGACGTTTGGTCCATAACTATTGTAGCACAAAACTTTTTTAATCTTGGTCATACCCTTTGTTCGGGCGAATATATGATGGATGTGTTAGGTTGTTTCACCATTAAACAACTCTTTATACTTGACCCAGAGTAACTTAAACTCGATTAAATGTTTGCATAATAAAATTTCTTGCTCTTTTAGAAATTAGTATGAAAATATGAATGAGATTCTTAACGCAAGGAATAAAGTAAACATCACTCATTTTAGTACACAAGAATTTGATGCATGAACCATCGTTTCTCGACTAAGTTACTACGTTAACCTATTTAATTAATAAATATTACGAAATCAAACCATGCCCGCGCAAGGCACATACCAAAATCTAGTTTTATTTTGTTTATCAATCCTTTTTATAACATCTTACATAGTTAATGGCTTATGACTTTCCAACCCATAAAATTATAGTCTTAAAAATGCAAGTCTTATGTCATCCGTTTTATCACCTTAAATTTTTCGTTCAACCCACAAGCTACTAAATTCATTTTTGTTTAGTTCTTATAAAAACATAATAATAGTTTCAGGCATTGATGAAACCGATTAATAGATTCGGTAAGAAAAAGAAAGAAAAAGAAAATGGTTAATAGATGTGCTCGTATGCTATTGCCAAAAAAAACTAATAAATATACACATTGATGAGGTAAATTTATTCATTAGAGACATGTCCTAGTTGGACAAAGTTGAATGAACTGAATCTTATTAAATCTCTTATAATCGCGTAAACTATGACTTAAGCCAATGTGAGGTTTAATATCTCAATTGACTCTGTCTTGGTTCAAGAGTTCTTTAAATTTATGAATCCAATTGTTGTTGAGCTTGCGTTTGATTTTCCTAGATCTAGAAAGCAACTAAAGAACACATCAGAATTGTTCACCCGGAGTTCGTGGATCTACATCTTCGGAGAGAGAACGAAACTCTTATGCTTTTCCACTAGATCAATAGCAATCACCTTACAATAGTTTACAAAGAATCTAACCGATCTTGTTTGTTGTTTTCAGATAGTTGAGAAACTGACTCAATCAACTCCGATTGAGCAAGATGAGAACTCTGAGAGATGGTGGTGACCATAGACCTCCGTGCCATAAAGGATATGGCCACCGCAAGATCACCAGAGCTAAACCAAGCTCACACCGGAGAAACGAGTAACCTAACCTTCTTCGATGAACCCTCGAAGACCTCTCTTTCTCCTTCTCGACCTCTCCCTCTATTTCTCTTTCTGTTAGACTCTCTCTCTTTTCCTCTGTTTCTTTTCTGGTTTTATGAAGATGATGATGTGAAAGAAAGTTAGTTAGAGTTTGTTATTCAACAAACTCTCTCTCTTCTCTTCTCTTTAACGACGTCATTGTTTAGTCTCTTGGGGCGAACTGGGCCTCGCCTTTGTGGCCCAAGAACTTTGCTTAATCTCAGACTCATGGGCTTCGACCCATTAACTTTTAGACCAAAACGATAACACTCACAAATATCCACCTTGTCGTATTAATCATTAAGCTTGTCGAGACAAAACACTCTTCTTCTCCCAAAAAGAAAAACCCCTAATCGTCGAATCCCTCTCTTCATCTCCATCTTTGATCTCGTCGACCTTCCCAGTCATTAACCCGTTCAGCTCCACCGCCGACTATGACTGACAAAGCTTCTTCATCGAAGATTGCGAAGCAACTTGGTAAGCTCTTCAACTTCTGATTTCATTACCGAAACCTCAAATTTTTGTGTCTCTACCTTTTGCATGTCCTCATATCCTTCATTTCTTTTTGCTTCTACACTTCGTTTCAGCTCAAGAACAACTCCAGAAGGATATGGCAGTCTGGGACACTGAGTTTGTTTGTGTCAGGTAATTTTCCACTACCCTCTTGGCTAGATCTCTAGGTAACTAGTAGTTATTAACCTGAACAACAGACCCTTTTGCCGATTCCTTTAGAAAACTAACTTGTTTTCTATTTTGTCACCCTCTTGTGAGATACCCAATGGAAAAGAGCATCCCACTGGTGTGTGAGATTGAATCACAAGGTAACCCCCAGCGTTACGAGGCATTTCTCGAAGCCTTTTCTAGGTAACATCTTAGTTAGGAAATCCACTGCAGTAAAACTAGTGTGAATCTTGAGTAGCTCAACTGAACCCTCTTCAACTTTGTCCCTAATGAAATGATACTTGTTCTGTATGTATTTGGTTCTATCATGGAACACTGAGTTCCTTGTCAAGCATATTGCACTCTGAGAGTCATATAACAACTTAAAACACTTAAAAGACTTTGAATCTCCCATTAATTCACCACAAATGTAAGATGACTAAGTCCCTTCTTTGGTTGCCTATGTGAGAGCCATATACTCAGCCTCTATGGTTGAAAGTGCAACCACATGCTGCAATGTTGATCTCCAGCTAACTGTATTTCCACCCACTTGAAACACATATCATGTGACTGACCTTCTCCTGTCTAAATTTGTTGCGTAATCTGAGTCACAATATCCAACAATATCTAACTTGTCTTGTTTAGAAAATGTTAAACTCAAATCTGATGAACCTGCCAAATATCTCAGAACCCACTTAACAACATCCCAATGAACTCTACCAGGCTTAGCCATGAATCTACTAATCAGACAGACAACATAGCCTAAGTCTAGCCTTGAACCAATCATGGCATACATTAAGCTACCAACTGCACTTGCATATGGTACTGTATCCATGTATTGAGACTCTGTAGCCAATTCTTCCTCTGTCAAACTTTTCAGTTTGAATTGAGAATTGGTGGGAGTAATCACTGGTCTTGCATCTTGCATGTTAAAGGACTTAAGAATATGCTTAACATACTTAGCCTGAGATAACCTCTAAACACCCTTTTTCCTATCTTTGATTATGTCTATGCCAAAGATTCTAGAAGCAGGACCCAAGTCCTTCATTTCAAATACTTCCATTAAGCTTCCTTTTAACTTTTGTATCTGTCTAGAATCCTTAGAAGCAACCAGCATGTCATCAACATAGATTAGTAAGTAGATTCTGCCTTGAATACCTTTACCTCTGAAATAAACGCAAGGATCATACTGACTCCTCTGAAACCTCTGACTTTTCATAAACTCATCAAACTTCTGGTTCCACTGTCTAGATGACTGTTTCAAACCATAGAGTGACTTCTTAAGAAAATAGACCATAGACTCTTTTCCTTTTTCTTCAAAAACCTCAGGTTGACTCATGTATATTTCTTCATCCAAAACCCCATGCAGAAAAGTAGTTTTTACATCAAGCTGTTCTAATTCCATGTCATGATTAACCACCAGAGACAACATGGTTCTTATTGAAACATGTTTGACTACTGGTGAAAAAATCTCATTATAGTCAACCCCCTCCACCTGAGTGAACTCTTTTGCAACCAATCTAGCCTTAAAACTTGGGGCTTCCACTCCTGGAATTCCTTCCTTATATTTGAAAATCCATTTACAACCAACCAGCTTCTTACATGTGGCTTAGGAATTAGAGTCCATGTTCCATTCTTAGCTAGTGATTTTATTTCTTCCTTCATAGTCTGCTTCCATTTCTTCCAGTACTTGCTCCTCTTAGCTTCTTGTACCGTCTTACGTTCATCCATGTCTAGACTCTCAGAACATGATAAAGCATAGGCTACAAATTATCCACTTTCAAATATAGAAGGTGGCCTTATTGCTCTTCTAATTCTGTCTCTAGCTAACATGTAGTTATCTAGATCTTCAGGGTCTTGAGCTGATTCTATAGACTCTTCCTGGTTCTTAGACTCATCTGATCCAGATTCTTGATCTGAGTCTGAAGACTCTTCTTCCTGAGAAGCTCCACCCTAACTAGAACTAACTTCACCTGAACTTGACACAGTAGGACACTAAATCAAGTCTGTATGGAAAGAAACCTTCTTCTTTTTCTTATCCTTAGGCTCCTTATTCTGCACACAGTCTTTAAACACTTGTTCTTCATGAAAAATGACATTTCTACTTATAGTATATTTCCCATACTCAGGAACCCAAACTCTGTAGCCTTTAGTACCCTGAGGATACCCCATAAAGAACCCTTTTACAGGTCTTGAGCTCACCTTATCCTGAGTAACATATACATAAGCATCACTCAAATCTTCTTAAGTGTTCAAAACCGATCTTAGAACCAGTCCATAGTTCCTCTGGTATCTTGAACTCTACTGCAGATAAGTTCTGTGTCTTTTGATACCTGAAGCTTTACACAAATCATCAAACTGCTTATTACAGAACTCAAGGCCATTGTCTGTTCTTAGGCATTTGATTTTCTTTCCTGTCTGAGTCTTTATTAATTGCTTCCATTCCTGAAAACTGTGGAATGCTTCATCCTTAGACCTTAGGAAATAAATCCAAACTTTCCTTGAGTAATCATCAATGAAAGTGACAAAGTATTTGCATCCAGATAAACTTTCATCCATCCCTGGTGACCCCCATAAGTGTGAATGAACATAGTCTAGAATCCTCTTAGAAATGTGCTTTGTCTTAGGAAAACTTTGTTTTTGAGATTTTCCTAAAACACATTCTTCACAGAACTTTAAAACTCCAACTTGTTTGGGGACTACATATCCTGCCTTAACCAGAAGGTTCATATACTTCAAACTCATATGACCCAGTTTGGTATGCCACCTCATTATGGTATCACACTCTGGTCTTGCAACTGAGGCACTTCATGTGTTACTGTCCCTTCCAAGTAGTATAAGCCATCTTTATACTTCCCAAAAAAAACTTTCTTTCCTTCTTTGTAGAAAGTAACTACAAAGTCTCCACCAGCATAGACACACCCATTCTTATCCATCTGACCATATGATATTAGATTCCTACCCATCGTGGGCATGTATCTTACATCAGTCAAGATTACCACTGAATTATCTGGATTCACTATTTTAACTTCCCAATACCCTTAACTTCACTGAAAGTATTGTTTCCCATCAATACTTTTCCACCTTCAATCTCTTGAACGTCAAACAGAGACTCCTTATCAGGTTTAATATGGAAAGTGCATCCTGAATCCATTACCCACTCATCTCTGGTATCACATATACTGGCTGTAAGGATCATAGGAAGTTCTTTCAATACATTTGCAGACTCTGTGTGTTCTTTCCTTTCTGGACAATCCTTTTTGTAATGACCCTCTTTAACACAAAACCAACATTCCCTTGCTTTGGCTTTGCCTCTCTGTTTAGAGTTGGATCTATTTCCTTTACTCTTAGATCTTCCTCTGCCTTTATCATTTGTCCTCTTCTCTGGTCTTCCTCTTGTAACTACAAGACCTTCTCCTGAAGAATTTGCTTTCCCAAGCAGAAATTTTTCCTTAAGTTCCACCTCCTTAGCGTAAGCTGATGTTGTCACATCATTTACAGTCAAGGTCTGCTTTGCATTTCCATACGTCAGGGTATAAACCAAAGGATCAAATGCCTTAGGCAAACTTGACAAGATCTGAATGGCCTGATCTTCGTCACTTACATGTATGTCTAGACTTGACAAATTATCCACTAACTTTAAGAACATATCCAAATATTCTTCTATGCTTTTGTATTCTTCCATTTTGAAACTAGCAAACCTTTGTTTCAAATAGATCATGTTAGGCAAAGTTTTGTCTTGATAATCTCTTTCTAGTGCCTTCTAAACTCTCAAAGCTGTTGTCTGCTTCATAACCTTTCCTAATATAAGATTGGTTAAGCAAGAGCAAATAATATTCTTTGCTCTTTTGTCATTCTTCTTCTTGAGTGGATCACCTGGAGCAATCTTTGGCTTTTCCTTTGGATCTTCCTCTATACCTTTACCCTTAGTACTCTCGGGAATTTCATCATCTTCTAAGGCAGACTCCAAGCCTTGGATTTCCAATTGCATCAGCATCTTATACTTCCACATACCAAAATATCCCTTTCCATCAAACTTTTCCATCTTAAATTTACCTTGAGTAGGTTCTAACATCTTCTTAGATTACACATATGCACACTAGAAACTTCTTGAACTATTTCCACAGAGAACAACTCACAGACTTGACTGTTTCCCCAAACAATACCCTCTGTGATTAACCTGGAAAAGCTTTGATACTACTTGTAAGGTTTAATATCCCAATTGACTCTGTCTTGGTTCAAGAGTTCTTTAACTTTGTGAATCCAATTATTGTTGAGTATGCGTTTGATTTTCCTAAATCTAGAAAGCAACAGAAGAACACATCAAAATTGTTCACCCGAAGTGCATAAATCTACATCTCCGAGGAGAGAACGAAACTTTCATGCTTTTCCATTAGATCAATAGCAATCACCTTACAAGAGTTTACAAAGAACCTAACCGATCTTGTTTGTTGTTTTTAGATGGTTGAGAAACTAGCTCAATCAACTCCAATTGAGCAAGATGAGAACCCTGAGAGATGGTGGTGACTTTGTACCTCCGTTCCAAAGAGGATATGGTCGCCGCAAGATCACCAGAGCTAAACCAAGCTCACACCAGAGAAACGAGTAACCTAACCTTCTCCGATGAACCCTCGAAGACCTCTCTTTCTCCTTCTTGACCTCTCTCTCTATTTCTCTTTCTATTAGACTCTCTCTCTTCCTCTGTTTCTTTTCTGGTTTTATGAAGATGATGATGTGAAAGAAAGTTAGTTAGAGTTTGTTATTCAACAAAATCTCTCTCTCCTCTTCTCTTTAACAACGTCGTTGTTTAGTCTCTTGGGGCGAACTGGGCCTTGCCTTTGTGGCCCAAGAACTTTGCTTAATCTCAGACTCATGAGCTTCGACCCATTAGCTTTTAGACCAAAACGACAACACTCATAACCAAGTTTATAGATCCTGACCGTAGTCATAACCAAGACTAGGATAGAATATCAACAAAGACTCATATCGATAAGGACAACAATAGTTAGCAAGAAGAAATATTCCTTTAGAGCTAGACGGAATCAAAAATTTAATTAATCATATTTTTCTTAAAAGATATGGGAATGTTGATTTAGAGATATCGATATAAGTTCATGAGGGAAACCCTAGAAAGACCAGCTTGACATTTCTTTTTTACTTAAAATACACGATATCTAGATCAAAATTCGAAGCCCTAACTAAGGCAGTGGTTTACGAAAAACATCCTTGTAATTGAATTCTCTTTCATGCTATCAATAAAACTTATCTGTGCACTTGCGAATTATGTGATTGTTAGGAAACAGACTTTTATAAATATTAAAGCTTCGTTGTGATTTTGTTTGCATAAACGATCGTGCAACAAGTTTTTCAAAAACTTGATGAGACTAGATTTCACTAGTGATTAACTCAATTTAAAGTTTTAAATTTATAAACCTTAATCACTAACAATCCCCCCACTAACCGCAAGTATACGACTATGTCGATTGTAGTATTTAAGGATCGAACCCACGAGAACTAGAGACTCAAGCACTAGGAATACACAATACTTCCTCAGCTAAGTAAATAAGAAGGGGGATAAAGTGGCACGAAGATATTAGACAAGATGGAAAACAACCTAAAGAAACTAAACAAGACTTAAGATGATGGAGAAGTGGAACTTGGATTGGCGTTTGAGAAGAGTATATCGAATGGCTAACTAATAACAAAGGAGTAAATCAAAAGAACTAGTCCCACAATTAAGGAATCATTACTAGCCTAATCCACTCTCATGACAATAGGCCATTTCTATATTGATTACATTCACTCAACTCTCGCTTTGTGCAAATGATAAATCAATTAGGAATCATTAAGAACAAGTCTATATAGTCACTAAATTCCCTAGCAATCAATTCCCATCGGCTAAGCTAAGTTTAGCATGCTTTAGGTTTTCCTAGACATTTCAGCGAACACCTCTCGGGCGTGAAATGCATACATATCAAGATCAAGTTTTCATCCTAGATCTAGCATGAAGAACACTTAAACTATAAAGATCTAAGTTCATTCTATCCTTAGACATAATTATCTAACCACCTAATCACTCCCTAATCTACCAATCCAAGATCCAATGTGTTCTACTCACTACGGTCCATGGAGAACCAAGAAGTGTCACTTGCTTATTGAAAGTCCATGGTTGAAGTGAGAAGAAGATGAAAGAGATGAGAAGAGATGAGAAGAGATGAGAAGAGATGAGAAGAGATGATTGAAAGCAAAGAAACACAAAGAAATCCAAGTAAAATCCTAACTTTGTAAGAAAGGAAGAAACTTAGAAAAAGGGAGAAACTTTGATGAAGAACAAGGAAGAACAATGGATTCAAAAAGAAGAGAAATACATAAATGATTCAAAGAGATTCAAGCACAAAAGTGTTTAGAAATCTTTAAATCACTTAAAAACACAATAAAAAACTAAAAACAAGAGTTTAGATAGCATGAGTGTTCTTGGTGGCTAAGAGGGGAAGAGAAGGTGCCTTAGAAGCAAAATATCCCGTCAAAGTATGTTGCTGTCGCCCAAAATTGGGCTAATGTCGACCTTGAGGTCGACAACTACTCACTTTGGGCGGCAACATCTTCTTGCATTTTCAATTGCCGTCAGAATGATGTATTATTTGCATATACTTCCTCTTTGCAAAGCCTACCATATGTTGATTCTAAATGATTCTTCTCTTCTTTGCTTCTTTTCATAAATATTTGATTCAACATACAAGCTTCATGGCTCCACATACGTCTTTGGCTCCATTTTGATCCTTCCTCATTCCCTTTTGCTTCCTTAGATTCATCTTCATTCCCTTTCGTTTCCTTTGATTCTTCTTCATTTTTCTTGACTAATGCTTGTTGTTCACTTTATTTCCACCAAGAATCAAGTTCCGAAGTCCTCTCTTTATTGCCAAGATCCATTCCCTACAAAATGCAAAGAAATACATGCAAAATGCAAATAATCCTAAGCTAGACTCAATTCCTAAACTATATGAATTTTGACACTAAAACGCATTAAGTACACCCTAAATGCAACTAAAACACATACTAAATGATGTTAAACATGCGTTAAATTATGTATACGTCAATCACTAAGGCTATAAGAGAATGAATTGCTAAGAAATGATTATTTGAGAGAGTTCCTCTCGGATAAGGAGAAGAATTTCATACTGATAAAATCTAATCTAGAACAACAAAGTAAGGGTAATCTTGATTTCTCAATATATGATCGCGTCATCAACTTCATAACTGGAGGCCCAAAAGTAAGTAGGATATCCTTCTCCGTTGCCAAAAGGAGCACTAAAATCGTAAAGACTAGTGTTGAAGCTGGCAAAATGAGAAGAGGAAATCCGTTGGTTAACGGGATAAGCTTCACATGAGACGAAGGTGATAAGGTGATAACCCCACATCATGACACCCTGGTAATATTAGCCAACTGTCTTGTAATGTGCATACTCATCGTCAATGGCTACTCAATGAATATACTATCCTCAAATGCGTTCAAGGATTTGAAAATAGATGAAACGGAGGTGACTAAAAAGTTGACATCGTTAATCGATTTCAGTGGCAAAGTGAAACAAATCACCATATAAATACGTTGCCCATCTACGCTTAAGGAGTATCCAGGTGAACCAAGTTCATGATCATGGACTATCCCTCGGCTTACAATGCGATCATGGGCAAGCCATGGATACATGACATAAGAGCCTTTCCATCGACCATCAATCAGACTATCAAATTTCAAACCTATTGCGTATTGAAGAGATAAGGGGCGACCAAGAGAACGCCCGCTCATGTTACTAAGAAGCCTTAAAAATCATGGTCTCACACTCATCGCAGCCTTAATAGTGTATACAAGCCATGGCATCAAGCTAGGACAAGAACAAGTTTCTAAAATTCTTTCAATCGACATCAATACAGACGACGATGAAGGGTGAGAATCTCCCGTTAATGAACCAAAAAGCATCAACAGAAGAAGAAACAACCAAGTGGGAGTCATGGTTAGCCTTAAAGGCGAAACCCTAATGATGACGTAAACTAACACTCCTTTGTTGACTTTTTGAAGCTTGGTCACCCTCAATAGAAGCGCTGAATCTTGTTCTCATACAAAAGGCCATAATAGGCGCATGAACGTTTGCAGCGTCCATGGCTTTTGTTCGAAAAGATCATCACCATGCCTAGAAACCTCATGCTGCAAGCGAGCAAGGAACCAACTGAAGTAGATTTCCATTCAAGACACAGA
Source organism: Anastatica hierochuntica (assembly GCA_900406275.1). NCBI lineage: Eukaryota > Viridiplantae > Streptophyta > Magnoliopsida > Brassicales > Brassicaceae > Anastatica > Anastatica hierochuntica. Next base: position 24,646 of record OVAN01001707.1, read on the forward strand.
GCAATCGAGGAAATCATCGCTAGCCATGGGTCATCACTCGTTGCTGGTGATCTTAAGTAACTCAATTAAGATGGAGAAATCAGTTTAAGCGCCATTGTCATGTCAAAAAACATTTTGATGGAGTCAAATTTCATGGGCTCCCAAATGAACTGAAAATCTACCATCTCGTGGCACCCTCGAAAACTGGGAAAATTACACCATCTATGACCCACACAACAAAAGTCAAGGAGTCATGCACTCATGGACCCAGGGCAATTAGAACCATGCATCTTAACTTCGAGAATGGATGCGAAATCCTACAATTTTTGTCCAAGAGACTCTCTCACCATCAACCATTCTCATGTACTATCAACATATAAGTCGGTGGTGGGTGAGGGGGACAAATTTTGCTTGCTCTCACTCACAGTAGATTGTGTGTTACCTAACAACAAACTTAACTCCATTTTCAGCTTTTTCAATGGTCGTCAGATTAGTGTATTATTTTTCTATACTCCATTTTGTAAGACCAACCATATGTTGATTTCAAGAGTTTCTTCTCTTCTTTGCTTCCATTTTCTCCAACCTATATTCCATCTCCATGTTCCTTTGAAAACTTAAAAACAACAAAATTTTGAAAACTTTATGCGATTTTTCTATATAATGCAAGAATCAAAGTACGGGAAAAATAATATAACAAATAAGATGTAAAATTAGCAACTACCGCCTCCCCGGATTCAAATTTCACAGTCTCGGTGAATCTTAAACTTTGAAAGAAAAGTTTTTAAAAATATGCAAGTAAATATATATATATATATATATATATATATATATATATTCAAAAGTTATGGACTTATACCTTGCACCAAGGTGCATGAATGAGGAGCGGAGGCGCGTTGGCTTTGGAGAGTATTTCAGTTGGAGCTTCTTGGTTCCCTTTTAAGCTTCTTTTTACAAACTTCCATTGGTGACATCTTGAAATGAGTTTTTGGTACCTAAACAAGAGAACTTCGACAAGTAAATATCAAGATACACATAATTTCAAATAAAATACTAAGTGAGAGTGTGAACCATATGTCTTGTAAAACAAAATAATCAATACTCAATCTATTCTACTCGGGTTTACTTAGAAAAAGCACTAAGAAAACTTCCAAACTCAAAATTTCACCAACATTTGAATTCCTGAACTGCCAAGCTTAATCTTTTTTTTTTTATCATATTCAAACTCGCATTTCTAGAACTTTGCAATTCAAACCGCTAATGTCTATTCAATTTGTATGGATTTAAATCAAGTTACTTCGTAATTAGAAATTTATCACAAATCTTAGATCTAATGCACCAATCACTTACTGAATTAAAGACTACACTAGATTGAGTTCATGCATAAACACTATTCTTAAGCGTCTCTAATCAAGTGTCTAAATAAATATTAAATTATCTATTAGCAACGGAAATATAACTCTCAAATCAATGGAAATATAAACCTCAAATTTCCCTAAATAAACTAACAAGCCAACTAAAAACCCAAGCATAACCTAAAAATAACTCTAAAAGCTTAATATAAAGAGAAAGGATATTCATGAGATTTTCTCTCAAGTGCGCTTTGTTTTAATAGCTTGACCTTTTGTGTTTTTTTATGAAGCCTTGGATCACCCGACTAATATTCATCATAGAACCACACTTTAAATGCCCTCCTTCTTATCTCCTCAAAAAGAATCCTTATTGGATCATTGATGCTCACTTTCTTTGTGGAGACTTGGCATGTGTCTTTGTCAAAGTATTGAACCATTAGAAACTTCTTCTTAAATCCTCTTTGGGGGTTCCTCTTTGTGCTCATCTTCTTTCTCCATAGGCTCCTTCTATTTGACTTTCTTTTAGCAATCGATATGGAAAAACATGTGTATATCATTAAATTGAGAGGTTCCACTCATCTTGCTCACCTTTCTTAAGCTTGTCTTCTATGGCCACACTAGAACCTCCAAAGGACATGTCAAGTTTATTGATAATTTCTTTTTCTCCTTAAATTTCCACTAATTTTTCTTCTTCTATTCTTGAGGTTTCATTATCATCAATGGGATCGTCTTTTGTTTTCTCTATGTTCTCAACAAACAAGACTTATTTGCACGAATCCTCGAGGTGTTTTCCTAATGTGTCTACTTCTTCTTCAAAGCGTTGGGATGAACCATCATGATCTCTTCTACTTCAAATCTTAACACATGCCTTTCATCGAATTTATGTTCATGTAGTGATTCAAAATCACATATTGAGTCTTTGTGTTTAACTAAGGATGCATCCTTGGTTTTAAAATCCTCTTCACAAATCTCCTCAATGAAAATTGAGAATGCTCCAATTGTCTCGGATTTGTAGAGAGAAGACAACTTTCTTTTTTTTCTTCAATCTCTTGAATAATCTTGCTGTTGATCGAAATCATATGTGTTTGATTTTCTCTATCCTTGAGTAGATATCATTGCTAAAAGCATTCCTTTTGGTTTCCATCTTTTCATATCCTTCATTAAATTCATCCTTTATCACTTTTTACCTTTCAAATAACTTCTTAAGAAAATTGTACTTCTCTTCTTATTTTGAAACTTTGGGAGGATGAGGTGTTAGAAAATTATACCTTTCACTCGTAGAATGGCATCTCTCACCTTATTTCTGTGGATCCCTTGGAGCATAATGCTCATGTGGTTGATGCTCTCTTGAGGTGGATGGCTCATACGCTCCTTGATAGCTTGTGGGGCTCCAAATTACATCTCCTTCTTGTCTTTCTAACATGAGCTTCAACATTGAGTTCATATACGAATACACCTTCTTTCTATCTTGTGATTGTGCCTTCCAAAAAGAACAAACACTTGAAAGAAAGTTAGTAAAAAAAAATAAAATAAAATAAAACTAAAAAAAGCTTAGTCTAAGGAAAAATTGAAATCCTAATAAGAATCTACTAAATCCTCTGACAACGCCAGAGACTTGTGTGTGCTTTCACAAACACAATTAAGCTTTACAATTTATAATCCCAATCTTTCTAACAACTACAAAAATCGGCAAGTGTACGGTTATGTTGTTCTAGTACTCTAGGGGCTGATCCACAAGGAACTAGAGATTCAAATAATAAAAATGCACAAAGTTCCCTAAGCTAAGAAAGTAAGCAAGCAAGAAATCACATGCACAAGTAGCTAATTTTTAATCTGAAACTACTAAACAAAATTTAAGGTGAGACGGAATGGACCTTCATAAATGGAAACTGAAAATTATAGAACAACTAACTAATGATCAAAGCAATCAAGAACGCATATAATGACCAAGAAATTTAACAACTGAACTATCCCATTTCCATGGCTCAAACTTGATTCACTATACACAAATGACTAAGTCAACTTTTGTATGTTGCTAATCAAATTATGCAAGTGGTACTACAATCAAATTTTTTTTAATCACTAAGAATCCTAACAATCTACTTTCGTAGGCTAGAAAAATTTAACATGGTTCTAAGTGATAAAACAACATATCTTAACCATGGAAAACATGAAAAATAAAATCCCACTTTCATAGCTCAAAGCTATATCACTAAGTAAGCAGTCACTCAACTTATGTTTATTGCAATCATCAAGCAAAACAATAACAGTTCAAGTCTTCACCACTTTTATGGCTAAGCCTACATTTACAAAGCAAAAAACAAGTTTAACTTTTATTTTGAAACCTTTTTTAGCAAATTAATCATTAAGAACAATTCAATTTAACCACTAATCTATCTAATAATCAACTTTCCTTCACTAGATATCATTAGCATGAGTTTATGTTTTAAACATCTCATCGAACACTTTTCAAGCGTGAAATGCATACAATTCAAAAGCATAGTTAATTACTCTAATTCTAGCATTAAAACCACATAAATAAAAGAGAATCATACTTAAACTATTACTAAACATCATCAATCAACCAAAAATATCTAATATACCACTCCCAAGATCTAATGATTTCATCTCAGTAAGATCCATGAAAATACAAGAAGTGTCACTTGCTTCTTGAAAATTCATGCTTAAAATGAGAAGAATGCGAAGTGAGATGAGATTTAATGATATGATGCAAAGAAAATTACAGAAATGTGATAAAAATCCAAACTTTGCAATAAATGAAAAAACTTTGGGTTTCGTGAAAATTGAACAAGGACAAGGAAGAAAAAGAATAGTGAAACGCCTTAGAAACATATAGAGATAAAAAAAAGTGACTACAGAGTGTTGAATCAATTAAAAACAAGTTAAGAACGTTAAAATCTACTAAATATTGCTTGGGTAGCTTAGTGTTCTTAGGAAGCAACAATGAGTATTTATGGGAAATGAGGGAAAGAGGAGAAGCACTCTTCAATTTTCCCCCTGATACTCACTCACTCATTATAAACGTTTGGTTGATGGTAGGTTAGGTGGAAAAATTCTTCTTGCTCTCACCCACTATCGACATGCTCTCACTCTAACTTCTAGCTTTTTTAATAGCCGTCATATTGGTCTATTATTTGACTATACACCATCTTTGCAAGGTCAACCATATTTTGATTTCAAGAGCTTCTTCTCTTCTTTGCTTCCATTTTCTCCAAGCTATATTCTGTCTCCAAATTCCTTTGCTCCTTCTCCTTAGCATCACTTGAGTTCCAAAATCCTATAAAATGCAAGAAACGCGTGCACAAATGATGGATCCTAAAATTATATTCAAACATTTAAGTCTAAGGATATGAACACTAAATGCATCATTTACATGCTTAAAGTAATAAAAAGAAGTCTTATACCACCTCTAAAATGCACAAATTGCAAGCACATCAGAGGGAAGAGCAGAGGAAGAGCCAACTTCAAAACCATCAGAAAAAGAGCTTCCTTTGATCTTAGACATGTCAGTACCTAACACCACAAGGTCCTGTCAAGCGTATGTAGTAAATGGCATGTTAAGAGAGACCAATGATCTAGAACTTACTCCAGATGGATGAGAGGCTAAGAAAATGCTCGCTTGTTAGGAATTCCACTTGGCGGTGTCTCTTTGGGAACTGAAGCTTCCTAGTTGTTCCCTCCATGCTAATCTCGTTTGCTAAAGACTTCACTTGTACCCATCAACAAAAAAAAATAACTAAGGTGTTAGTTAATACAAGAACATAGCTAATCATAAAGGGCCACAAGCGTTTAACGGTCCAAGAAGTTGAGATCCCTGGTTTTCTCTCGACTTTCAAGAAGAGGAAGCGATCTATGAAGATCTCGTCGGTCTTCCTCCAGAATTTATGTGGGAAACCTATGACCAAGGAGGGATGATTCCCTCTCACATGAAGATGTTATCTCTTGGGATTTGCTGGAGTGGAGAAGTGATACACGAAAATGATCTCCCAACGCCAACATCAATCGACTCTAGTTCGGCCAACGCTATGATCGAGATCAAGATATGCCAAACTAAGGCATGAATTGTCTTGGGGAGACTCCAAATTGGTCAGCTATCACGACGATCATCGACGGTAAGATGCCCCTGAAATCAGCCTACAAAGACCTCATAAACCATGATCTTGTCCGATTTACTATAAGAATCCTTTTCAAAGGCGTTGGAAATCTTAACTCAAGACTACCACAAAGGCCAAAGGATGCTCTCAACTCCTCTATATTATTTTGCGTAAAGCAAGAGGATGAGGAAGCAATTTGGGAGGCCTAACTAATGACCAAGCCAATTATGGGACCTAATCTAAACCCTAAAGTCTATAATAAACACAAAACAAGGGAAAAAACGTTTACATGAGAATCATGAGCAGACAAGCGAAGACTGATCCAAGATTCAAAAACCCGAACCCTAAAAAAGGTGTAGAAACAGTTAGACTGGAAAATATAACCGTATGAAATCAGTAAAAGGAGACGAAGCCCCAAATCTTGAGGTGCATATATGGCCAGTCAAACCACCACTAGAGATGTCAAAGTCGTGATCTCCAAATGACAATCCTCTGACGGAAAAAAACCTAGGAAGAACTGATGCTGCATAAATTAAAGTCTTCATGGAAGACTGAACACCGATTTGGAAGTCGGAATCAGGAAATGCAAAGCGGAGAAGTGGAAACACTCATTGAAAATGATTGGAGGAATTGAGAAGGGCGAGCTAGGGTTTCTTCTTGGGAAAGATGAAAGGGAAAAGTAAAGAAGGGACTTGTGTTTCCACACTTTTTTCTTCTTTTCTTGATGGACCTCCATTAAATGGACACAATACGAAAATTATGTCAAATTTTAATTTCGACGAGGTCCAACAGCTGCAACACAGGAACCCTGGAAAAAGTCATCTTTATCAAATACACAATCAAAAAGTATCTCAAGCTCTTATTTCATTTTCTTTTCAAGTTTGGTCATAACTTTCTCAATAACATTGCAAAATTCTCTTGGATTGCTTTGGGTTGGCCCGATATAACTCTTTTCCCATTGCTCTTAGATGAAGAAGCAACTTGATTAATTTGGTTTTCATGAAACTTGACATGTGATACAAGCACTCAAACTTTGTGTTAAGATTATTGTATGCTCCATCCACTTTGTGTTCGCACCAATGAACTTCTTCTTGAGATCAATGGCCAACTTGAGTTGAGCTTCCAATACATGCTTGAGAAGTTCCTTTGTATCATATTCTTGAGGTTGATTGTTGGATGATCTCCCTTGAGTGTTGGCTTGAGATTTTTGTTGGTATTTTCCTTAGCTTTGGAATTGTGGTTTGAAAACATTCACATGTTTTTTGAGTGATGGGTATGTTTGATCTTGAGGGTTTTTCCATATTGGTGCTTCTATATGTAATGTTGTTGTTGTAGGGTTTGTAGTTTGGCTTGAATTTTCTTTGGTAGTATCCTCCTTGGATGTATTGAACCTCTTCCATGCCCTCATGGGAAGCTTCTACAACTATTTCTTGATTTCCATCAAACTCACCAATAAAGTGAACCAGTCTTTGATTTTTAAAAAAAAATCTTTTTTAGCTTCATTTTAAGCTCTTCATATCTCAAATCTTTAAGCTTATTATCTCTAATGGGTTCTATCATATTCATTTACATAAAATTAATTTTTTTAAGATATAGTCTCTATATGGGTCTCTCCATCTTCCGCGCTTCAAGTTTGAAAAACTCCCTTGAGTAGTCGTGTCAAATGCAATCCTTAAGCAATCGATGACACCTCTATAGAGGATATCCAACAATTCATCCTTTGACATACCATGGTGAGGGCATTATGGCCGGATTTATTCTTTTAACCTTTTACAAGCTTGAAAGAAACTCTTGTTCCCTCCTTACCTGAAGGTACTTATATTATTTGGGATCTTGACCGTCTTTTGCATAGAGAAGAAATATGTAAGAAACTTCTTCTTTACCATATCCCAAGTAGATACTTGCACGAGGGGTATAGTCTTCTCCCATAAGCTTGCCTTGTCTCCTGAAGAAAACAGAAACAATATTAACTTGATTGCTTCCTGTGGTACTCCATTTTCCTGGATTGTTCGACATGGCGTTCAAATTGTTCAAAGTGGTCCAAAGGGTTTTCTAGAGGAAAAAAGTACAAATTTGTACTTTAAATCATGTTGATCAAGCTTGACTTGATCTCGAAATAGTTGTTGGCTATAGCAGGTGGTTAGAAATCTCATGACATAGCCTCTTGTATTGTTTTCATCAAAGGATCCAATCTTTCTCCGTGCATTTCTTTAATTAGTTACTACCGGTGGTGGTTAAGCTTGAACCCCTTGAGCTTGTCCCAAATTAGGAATTCAAACTTGTTGATGTAGTGGTGTTTTTTATTATTGAGGTGGTGCAAGAGAAACGAGTAGTTCCTATGGATTGTTTTCTATGATTTTACCTTGATCTTTTCATGATCTCCCTCTTCTTTTCCTTGTAATCAACTTCTCAAGTCTATCGATTTCAACAACTAGTTACGCCAGGTTATGTGATCTTTTGCTCCTAAAGTTCATGCACTTTCAATATAAAGAAACAAGTTAGTAACTTAAAAGAAAGATGCTTAGTCTCAAAAAATAGTTCTATCATAATGTTTTTTGCCTCCGAGACAATAGAGCCATAAAACTTGTTGTGCTAGGGATTTGTTTCCAAGTTAAGTTCAAAAATTTATAAATCCCCTATTTCTCGACAATTGGATTTTCACTGCAAGTGCATGGAAATCCAATTGTAGTACTCGAGGGTCAAACCAAAAAAATGTTGTTTAGGAAAACTAGGCTTATAAGGATTTATTTTTCTTAAGTCTAATGAAATGGGTGTGATTATAGTATTGGTTTTGTAGCTATTCACTAAGCAAAGACAAGACAAGCAAATAAAAAAGCAAAGACTTATCAAATATGAAAAGCGTTGAACCATAAATTAAGGATAATTGATAAGAAGGAGATCAATGATTAACTCATGCAATATACAAGATATTAATCAAGACCATTCATTGACATGAGCTTTAATGTAAGACTTGTATGACACTAATCTCAATTAACTAAAAAAATTCTACCTAATCCAAACTTTCGATGACAAGTAGAAATAAACAAGCAGTCATTGGTTTTAGGCTCGGTAAGTCACTATCTTCAATTAAATCAAAGAACAATGAGTGAAGCGTATTAGTTCATGCACAAATACGGTCTAGACATTTTATCAAACAATTTTTCAAAAATAATTGGTTATATGGTTTTCATACTAAAAGATGTCAACTTTCTCGTAGATATTGGTTCAATCCATGCATAATCAATAGTAGAAACTTCAAACACTCAAATTCCAATGATCAATCAAATAAATAATGCATAAATTTTCTAGTAGGCATTTCATCAAACATCTTTCGAGCGATGAATGACCTCATATATCCTAAGAAAACATTGATATAGTCTAGTTTAAATTTTATCATAATCATACATATGGATCATAAAATAATCTCTAACAATCACTAATCAACCATCAATCCCCTCAAATATACCCTAACTCATGATCCACCTAAGAGATCTACTCGCCCATGTTCAAAGAAGAAAAAAATAAATAGATGAGATGAAAGACATAATGAGATGAAATAAAGATAGACAGATAGAAATGATTCACATATTCATAAAAACCCAAGATTTGATGAATGATTTGATTTAAAGTTACAAAGTTTCTTACTTAGAACTTCTAAAAAACACAATAAAATCCTACTTGGTGTTTTTGTGGCTACAATTTATTTATATAGAGAATTTGAAATGAATCGGTTAATATGGGGCAAATCATATCAGACCCGAATTGAAATAAGCTTGAAAATATGATTTTTGTTTTGGAGAAGGCCTAGAATCGGTTAGGTAACCGATCTCATAATCTAGATGTTTTTTCTAGATCGGTTTACATATCGATTTCATAATCAATCTGATGCTGGAGTTTTCCTCCTCTGGATCGGTTTAGTAACCGATCTGGGACACCGTTCCAACCAAGCTCCACACTATAACTTCTTCTTGTTGGGATCAGTTTGGTAACTGGTCCCATTGACGGTTCCATGCTCCATCTAGTTATGTTTTCTTCTTTGTGCATCCAACTCATTCTTAACTGCTCCCATTTGTTCCTAAACTCCTTACGCACCAAAAACATACAAAACAAGCCAAATACAAAAATATAAACCTATGGAATTGAACTCTAGGATATCTACAAATGCAAACTAAAGAAATATGTGTGGATTATGTACAAATATGCATGAAAGTGACACAAAACTAAACTATTGAAAGCTTGAATGCATATTAAATGTGCACATATCAAATATCCATACAATCATTACGTCATAATTCACTAGTCTGTATTCTTCTAAAGGTTTGTGTCAAGAAGAAGCGGTAAGAAAGTTGAGATAAATTAAGACAAAAGTGACACTGGAAATAAATAAGGATCTAACTAAGTTTGTTTCAGAGATGGAAGTAAATAGAGCCCTCAACCTCATGAACCCGAATAAGGCACCATAACGAGACGAATTAACAGTAGCTTTCTAAAAATAATCGGGGAATCACTAAAGAAGGTGTTCTAAAATTTGTTTGCGAGTTCTTCATTATAGGTTATCTTGACCTTGAAATCAATTTGACACATATTTATTTTTTACCTAATGTGAAGAATCTTGTAGAAGTCAAGGAGGTTAAACCAATTAATTTATGCAACATAGACTACAAATTAATATATAAAGTTCTAGCTGAAATATTGAAGATCCATCTGCATTTAATAATATCGGAAAATCAAACTGCGTTTATACCATGTCGCCTAACTATTGATAATATTCTAGTAGTTTATGAAATTATGTATTCACTATCATCCAAACAAAGAAGGACAAGGCTCAAGACCTCGAAATTAGGTATTGCTAAGGCGTTTGATAAAGTAGAACTGAATTTTCTTGATTATATGATGCACTCTCTTGTTTAATGATTGATGGTGCACTTGGATCATGTTATGTGTGATAATAAAATCTTTCTCGGTGTTGGTGAATGGAACTCCCACAAATAGAATCTTCCCACAAAGAGGAATACGTCAAGATGACCCTCTACCACCTGACTTATATCTAACTTGTATGAATTTTATCTATTTTGCTAAATCATCTCTGCATAATGAAACATATTCACGGTTTGAAGGCAAGTAAGACTGGACCCACAGTTTCACATATGTTATTTTTTTGATGATTCTTTGTTGTACTGTAAAGCCTCAAAAACAAGATGCTTCAATCTACTAGTTGAAATGGATGTATACGATCAAGTCTCGAGACAACGTGTAAATTTCCAAAAATCAGCAGTCTCTTCTGGTAAGAAAAAATCTCATGATCTTCAGGATATACTTAACTCGTTAACATCATCGATCTCTGAAATGCTAAGTGCATGTATAGGTTAGATTTTATACAATGGAGATGGAGCAAATCTAAGTTTTAGCTGCTATTCTGCCAACAAAATCACCACTAGAGGTAGAAGAAAATTTATTAAGAGAAACGGTATTACAAGTGAAGAGACTCAGTTACCATAAAATAATATTCTTAGGAGATAATATCACTCTTACTTTCATGTAATGCTTTTACAATCTCCCCCTACGTAGTCACAAAATTACCTTAAAGGAGTGTCCACATATATTAGTGACATAAAAAACATGGCAAGTAGCTGGGTTAAATACCCTCTTCTCTAAAATTTCCATAACATTCTTGGTTATCATCAATTTTCCATCATTATTCCTATTAACCAGAAGAAACAACATATCCAATTCATGTCTTGTAAGCACTATCTTCACCTTTATTCCACCATGTTCATCTTCATCATCACCATAACGTTTGAGTGATCCTTTTTCCTTTCAATTATCTTTAAATTTCCTTCTTTTTCATTGGGAGAAGCTAGTTCAATTGAATGTATCTTCATTGGGAGAAGCTAGTTCAACATTGGAATCTGTAATGGTGCTGACAAATCGGATCAGGAAGATCAGCCGCATGATATCCAACTAGTTCATAAAATAATCATCCATTTCAGCAAGATCTTTCACGGGATACATTAAACGTGGCCACAAATGATGTTGGTGACTTGAGTAAAAACAGATCAGTGAGGAGAATGAGTGGCGATCTCCCTCGAAGTCTTCTAGGATTATTGTCCCAAAACAGAGCAATATTCCACAAGATTTAGCTATTTCTCCATCTTGGTTTTTTGTTCTTCAAGAGGAGGATGTGGAGTGAACATAGGATGGTGAGACGATTACCGAAGAGAAAGTTGAACATGGGGTAGAGTCTAACGTTTTTTGCTCTCATTCTAAAGGGATTGGTAACGGAATTTTCTTTGCAACAAATGGGGAGACTTTTTCGTCTCAGTCTCTAGAGGAACAATTTACCTCACAGGAAACTACATACACCATGCATAAGATTTTACGTCCTTCCTTGCCTCGTCTTAAGAAGGGTGCAAATATATTTTTGGAGGAGCCTATTACCTTAATCGGAAGAGATTACATCGCTAATCAGAAAGGTATAAAGGCACTTCCAAAAAGCATTAATGTCGTTCTTCTTTTGGATAATTCGTGGATTCAATAAACGTCGGAAACATAAAGCTCTTTCCCAATGGGTTCTACATTCGGATATGTCTTTTGGTTGTTTGTTGAAGACTCGCATCAAGGAAGCAAAGTATGATCGAATATGTACTTCGACTGTACCTGGATGGTCTTTGCTTACTAACTGCGAGCATCATTTTCTTGGAAGGATTTGAGTGGTGTGGAATGATGCAATCATTCTCACTCTGATGTATAAAACCTCTCAACTAATAATGTTTTCTATGTATATTCCTGCACGTAATGCAAATTTTCTCTGCACTTTTGTATACGCTTCGAATTTTGCGACGAAAAGAAAGCTGTTACTGGAGGATCTTGGTTCACACCACACCTCACCAATATTTAGAGGAAAGTCATGGATTATCTTTGGTGATTTAATGACACACTTGCGTTGGATGAACACTTTGGCTCTCCCTTCGTTACGAGTGTTGTGTCTAATTTTTAGGACATTGTTGCTAGCTGGTCATTATCTAATCTAGCTTACCATGGTCCCACATTTACGTGGCCAAACCATCAAAATGTTTCCCGATTAGCAAGAAAATGGATCATGTTTTGATAAGTGATGATGGTTCTCTTGGTTTCCTAACTCGTACTTTTTTTTAGGCTGGTGGTGTCTTAGATCATGCCCAATGTAAGATCATTCTTGATGCACCTATGTCTACCGCTAAGCGCGTTTAAGTTCTATAACATTCTTGTGCAAAATTCATCATCGTGCCGACTGTTAAGGGTTACTGGATACTACGAATCCTCTCTTTGTCTCTCGGCGACAATTAAGCTATCCTCAATGAAGCTTAAGACTCTTAAGAAAATACTTCGGATAGCAAGGATATGGTTGCTTACTTTCCAAAGAAAACAAAATATGTGTACGTTACTTTGTGTCAAAGATAGGAGGACGCCTTGCTTGCTCCTTCTCCTCAGTCTTGTATTGTGGTAAGTGAAGCTTCGTTGCGTTGGCATCACTTAGCGTCTTTGTAAGAAACTTGCTTAAAGAAAAAATCTAAAATTCATTGGTTGAAAGTGGGGGGAGGGGATCAAAATAATAAATATTTTCATCGGGTTGCTCAAGCTTGGACTTTTCACAATGCCAATCGCATAGTACATTCCTCCTCCGGAGAAGTGTTCACGACGAGGGAAGTAATTCAAGCTGAAGTCGAGTCATGGTTTAAGTCATGCTTACAACATAGACCACCATATTACACAGGTGAAAATGCGGATGAGAGCCTTACGTCATTTTGTTGTTCTGCTGAAAGACATGAGGAACTACTCAGAATGGTTACAGTTGAGGATACCACGATAGTCCTTCAGGCTATGCTTATCAACAAAGCCCATGGACCCGATGGTTTTACGAAGGAATTTTACATAAAGGCTGGCTATTCGGTCTTTCTTTGTGAATACCTTCTCAAGGGTTTAAATTTAATTATCTTAGCACTAATTCCAAAGAGAGCATAGGAAATGGAGATGAAATATTACCGTCCAACCTCTTGTTTCAATATTATGTACAAGGTGATCTCAAAGTTACTTGCGAATCGGCTAAAGGTATTCCTTCAGAGTTCTATAGTCCTTATCAATCGACTTTTGTTAAAGACCAGTTATTACTTGAGAATTTGCTGCTTGTGATAGAATTAGTCAAAGACTACCACAAGGAAGAAGTTAAATCTCGGATGACCCTAAAAATAGATATATCTAAAACCTTCGATAGTGTGAAATGAGATTTCCTTGCTAATACACTCCGAGCTATGAATTTTCTGGATCGATTTATTTGGTGAATACTTGTCTGCATCTCGACTCCTTCATTTTCTGTACAAGTCTAAGTTGAACTAGTGGGGGGTTTTAGAGTAAATGTAGCTTGAGACAAGGTTTGGCCTTGTCACTATACTTTTTCGTCATAACCACATATGTATTTTCTGGTTTGTTGGACAAGGAAGCTCTTGAAAGGCGTTTGTGATGCAACCATGGATCTCTGAAACTGGAAAACAGAACCTTTCGGAACTG
>OVAN01001708.1:0-38616 GCA_900406275.1 Anastatica hierochuntica
CGCCCGAAAATCATAAGTGGACCATTATCGCGGTTTGGGCCCTTTCGGGCCTTTTCGCGGCTAAGTGACCTTTACGATTTATCGCGGAAAACTGTTTCTCGCGGGAATAAGCGGCAACAGCTTCGTGGACTGCTGAGGCCAATCGTATAGTTTAGACTCTTTCGGTGTTTAAGTTAACCGTTGTCGTTTTACACGATTGATATGAAGTCCACAGGAAGCACGAATCCTTGCGACTATTGTCATGACGGTTTGGCGGAAACTCCAATCGAGACGAAACGAGAGATGATCAAGTGACGATTCGAAGGAAATGACGATCGGAAGGGACGTGGTTCAGTCAACGAACTACGGCTGAACGTTATCCGCGTCTCAGCGCCAACTGGCGCCATGGACGTAGCTCAGTCCTGGCGCTCATTGGCGCCAAGACAGACACTCTATCTTGGCGCCCATTGGCGCCAAGACCATGCTCTGGTCTTAGCGCCAAGACGGGCCTCCGGTCTTGGTTCAATCGACTTCCAGATCGGCCTCTAGTTCGGTCGTCAATCGGTCCCAAGACTCGTTCGTAGGTCTAGCGTCAATCGGCGTTTTAGACATTTCTTCGAAGCGACGCGGTTCTCTAACGCTTTTGGTGGTTTCGTATCGCTTCGGAGGACGTATCGTGTGGCCTCGTGAGAGTTATCCAAGGGCCATCAATGTTAACCTTGGCGCTTGTGTGCTTTAGTTGCTTGTGGACGGACAGACTTTATTCGGAGATTGGTCGTGATCGACTATCTCCGAAGCTTTGAAGCCAGGTCGGGAAGAGACAGCCTGAACGATGACAATCTCGGAGCTTTCAGATATTCTTACGATTCTCATGTCCGAAGGAGAAAACATCGTTTCCGTGGTCTTTTTCAGGCATCGATTTCGTCGGGACAGTTTTTGACCCTAACACTAAGCATAGAATAGTACACCAAACATGTTGCCCATACACACCTCAACAAAATGGAGTGGCCGAAAGAAAAATAGATACGTGATGGAAGTGGCAAGATCAATGATGTTAAACAACAATGTACCAAAGAGATTTTGGGGAGATGTCGTAGTGATTGATTGCTATCTGATCTACCGAATCCTCACCAAAATACTTCAAGACATCTCACTATATGAGGTACTAAACAAACTTAAGCCCTCCATTAACCACTTATTTGTGTTTGGTTGCATATGTTTTTTTTCCCAGAGAATTAAGGAACAAACTAGAAGTTAAGAGCACCAAAGCTATGTTTCTTGGGTATTCTACAACTCAAAGGGGTTACAAATGATATGACCCGAAAATTAGAAGGGTAATTGTGTCTAGAGATGTCAAGTTCATGGAGAACCAATGGTACTATCCTACACATCTAGCCGAGCAACTAGCCTTAGTATGCTAATGGAGAATCTTGGTATCGGCTATACCAAGAAGAAAGAAGTGGCTATGGCTCCAATTGTACCTCAAGAACAATCCCACCTTAATCATGAAGAGGGAAATGGAGATTAACCCGTGACACATACTCACGATGAAAAAGGATCTGAAACGAGTGCTAAAGAAGGAGGTGAATCTGAAATATATATTCAAGAAGAAGGTTCATCAAGTTATGATCCAGATGGAATTCAAGAAGAAGAGCATGTTGAAGAGGTTCCGCCCCTAAGGAGAAGCACAAAGATAAGAAAACCATCAAAGTGGGTAGATACAAGGGCGTATTACAATCATGAGGTTGTGGCTCATCCCATTCAAGCTACGTGCTCTCTAGTCGTGTATCCTCAAGAGCATCAAGTCTTCATTGCAAACTTGGATGAAGGATACATACTAGGGACTTATGAAGAAGCCGAGGAACATAAGGTTTTGAGAGATGCCATGAGTAATGAGCACAATGTCATGGAAGTGAATGAAACCTGGTTTGAATCCGAGCTATCCAAGGGAAAGAAAGTTGTTTCAAGCAAATTGGTTTTCACCATCAAATACAAAAGTGGTGAAACCATTGAGAGACACAAGGCAAGAATAGTAGCTAGAGGATTCACTCAAGTCTATGGAGAGGACTATATTGATACATTTGCACTTGTGGCCAAACTACTCACCATTCCGATTGTGTTCTCACTTGCTACTAACTTAGAATAACATTTATGGCAAATGGACGTGAAGAATGCATTCCTACAAGGAGAACTATAAGATGAAGTGTATATGCATCCTCATATGGGCCTAGAGCACATTGTCGAACCTGGAAATGTGCTAAGATTAAAGAAGGCAATCTACATACTCAAGCAATCACCAAGAGCATGGTACCACAAGCTAAGCACCACACTTAATGGGAGGGCTTTAGGAGATCTGAGGCGAACCACATACTATTCACCTTACCTAGTCCTAAGGATATAGTGGTGGTATTTGTGTATGTAAACAATATACTCATCATCGGAAGCGACAAAGAAGGTGTACAAGAAATCAAGGTATATCTTAAATCCATTTTTGACATTAAAGATTTAGGTGAGCTAAAGTACTTCCTAGGGATAGAAGTATGTCGATCGAAAGAGGGGCTCTTTCTATCTCAAAGGAAGCACGCACTTGATTTGTTGAATGAGTTAGGTCCACTTGGAGGAAGAATAGTCAAAACCCCACTCGAAGAAGGTTATAAAGCTTTACGTGAGGGGGAGTATGAAGACAAGCCCTTTGAAGATGCAAAGCTGAATAGGAGAATGGTTGGAAAACTTATCTACCTTACCATTACAAGATTGGATATATGCTTTGCTGTGAATCAAGTGAGCCAACATATGCAAGCACCAAAGGTACACCATTGGAACATGGTGGAGAGGATTCCTAGCTACTTGAGTGGAACCTCCGAACAAAGAGTATGGGTGGGATGCAACAAGAACACCGAGATAGTTGGGTATTGAGATGCTGATTGGGTCGGTGATTGAGTTGATAGGAGATTAACAATCAGATATTGCACATTCATTGGAGGTAACTTAGTTACTTGGAGGAGCAAGAAGCGAAAGGTAGTGTCATGTTCAAGTTTCGAGGCAGAGTATAGAGCAATGAGGAAGCTCACCAATGAGCTAGTTTGGATAAAGAATCTATTCACAAACATAGGCATTGAAACATCATCTCCTATCACAATGCATTGTGATAATTAAGACGATATCCACATAGCTTCAAACTTGGTGTTTCATGAGAGGACAAAGCACATTGAAGTTGATTGTCACAAGGTTAAATAAATGGTTGAACAAGGAGTGATATTACCGTGTTATAGTAGGAGTGAAGACTAATTGTCGGACATATTAACCAAGGCAACGAACAAGAAGATTTTTGAGTCCATCTATCCAAGACTTGGGCTCACAACCATTCAACAGTAAGTTTTCCCTAAATCATGAAAACTTGTACTCTTTTTCTAAGTGTGGTTTTGTCCTACAGGGTTTTTCCACTTAGGTTTCAATGACGCAAGGATTCTTGGTTCCAAGAAGCTTGACTATAGTAAGGTCCTATAGTCCAGCTTTAGGGGGAGTATTGAGAAATCAGTCGTTTTACTCTGAAATAGTCGGTCAATATGGAGATAGTTACACTACACTGAAATACTCTAACTATATGGTCGTTGAGGCCAAAAGGAATGAAGCAAATAAAGAAGTGATTCATGTCTTTGTTAAGAAATGTGGCAATGAGTTGTCTCTTACTCACACATTAATTACCTTGTACTATTTCTTTCTTCATTGTATTTTGAATTTAAATGGTTCTTATTTTAAGAACCATATGTTATATGTTTTGAATTTTATCATGGAATATAAAATTCTTTCCTTGTAATTCTCTCGCTCTCTTTCTTGAACAATGTTTTTCATGTTCTTGAATCTTTCATACTAATTTCTCTAAATTCTAACAAGAAGAGCTCTGACGGTAATTTCTCTGGATCTATCTCTTCTCTGGTTCACAGTTTCTTAAGTAGGTTTGTTTCTGATTTGAATTGTTTTGGATCGTGAACGGAGAATCCTTTTGTGGATATATTGAATAAATGTGGAGTTTTTCCTGGTATTAAGGTTGATCATGGCATTGTTGAGCTCGCTGGAACCAATGGTGAGACGACCACACAAGGTCTTGATGGTCTTGGTGGGTGTTGCAAGCAATATTACGAGGCGCGGTGCTTAAGATTGGTAACGAGCCCTCAAAGTTAGCTATCCATGAGAACACTTATGGATTGGTTAGATAGGCAGCCATTTAGGAAGTCTCGGATGAGATTTGGCCTTTTTGGAAATATTGATTACGGAGGAAGTCATTGAGCTTCATGTATTGCAGAAGCAAACGATTCTTCGAACCTAAGTAAGTTTAGTGCTTGTTGTAGAGTTCTTATTCTTCTTCTTTTAAATTGACCCGTATGTTTTTTGAAAATAATACAAGTTTATGAATATGAGAACAATAATCTTCCACTTTGGTTTGTAGTTTTGTACCATACGATTCCTCCTCCTATCATCACCCCCCCAAGGTTTTGGATTGAATCTCCTTGCACATGTAGATAACCCGCTTGAATGTTTAAGTTCCTCTGTTACTCTTCCCACTTCCATTGCAATTCGCAAGCAAGCCATCAGTTAGACATGGTTCATCATGATGATGATCGTGTTCATGGTCATGGTGACCATAACTGTGACCATGGATGTAACCGTTGTCGTGTCCCAACACAAAAAAGCCATTGCGATGTTCACAAGGAAGCCAACAACAAAGAAGAGAAACATGAGAGTGCCCTCAACTTGGTCAGTGTCGTTCTTGATTCTAGCAATGGCTTCGTAGACTAAGATGTCAACAAGAAGCCAAATCATCTGGATGGAGAAAAGAGCACCAGTGATCCCAACTCTGAAGAAGCCATAGGACTTAAGTTGAGTTGCTTCCCATCCTGAAGCCCACAGAGAGAACAATAATATGGCAAAGGCTACGATATCAAACCAGAGATGTGTTGCATCCGTCAGGAATCACAAGACTTTTGGCTTTGATTCCTCCAACCACTTTGACGCGATGAAGATTGCCCAGAGCACAACAGCTACCAAAAGCTTCCTAATTGATGTTGCACGTTCTACAGAGTCTTTTGAGATTGCTTTTGCAATAAAAAACACAAGAAGATTCTCTACAGATTCTTTTCATTGCGTTTACCGAACTTTCCTCTGCAGGTGACGATATCTCAATCACATGGTGATGGTTGCATTTGTGTTGCTTCTTATGTTCATGCTGCTTTTAACCTTCCATCTAACCAAAAAATAAATAGTATTGTTGTGAATCGAGAGAGTGAGTGAGAAGATCAACGAGAAAAAAAGGGATCTTCTTAGCCATAATCCTTAGGCTATCTCCTTCATTTATATATTACAAATTTGATTAGAAAAAAAGGAAATAGATCAACACGTAAGTGACTACTTTGGATTTCACAAAATCGGATTACTTACTTTTTACTCATATGAGTTCCAAAACCTGCACGTGATTCTATTAAGATTACTTTTTCAGTTAATTTAGGAGAAAAAAAAAAGAAACAAAAAGTGTTAGGTATAATTATAAGACATTACATTTGATAAGTCTATCTATAAAAAGAACTTCCATAATATTAATCTACATTAAGCTATGAGCCACATTCTTTGAACAATTTTTCCTCCGACTACTCCATTCCCTCATTGTGATCTTATAGTAAACTGCAACGCAAACCCTCCATTTTTAGTTTGTCTACTCCTCAGTCATGAAAATGTCAAAACGCACTTTTTGATGTTTGTTGTATAACTATGGCGTAATGATATTTCAAGGAGATAATGGTTCGTGTTTATAATTTGAAGTGTGAGAGAGATGAAGAACGGGTTGTCTGAAGAAGTTTTTCAGTTTTTTAACCTTTGGTTGTGCCCTCTTCTCTTTGCTCCAATAAAGAAGTATCGAGAAAGCATAACCATTGATTAATAAATTGAAGGAATATCGTGGATAAGTTATCACTAGAAGATTTATATGTCTTTATTTTAATAG
Organism: Anastatica hierochuntica; assembly: GCA_900406275.1. Classification (NCBI taxonomy): domain Eukaryota; kingdom Viridiplantae; phylum Streptophyta; class Magnoliopsida; order Brassicales; family Brassicaceae; genus Anastatica; species Anastatica hierochuntica. Next base: position 5,975 of record OVAN01001708.1, read on the forward strand.
TAGTGTTTCTCAATATTTCTATTTACTATATAACATACTTTTACCACATGGCTTAATGGATCATTTAAAGAAATGAGTATTATGTGTGTCAAGACCATTAAGAACATACACTAAAATGTGTTTCCCTTTTGTTAGTTTCTGTGAGAGTTGGAAACGTTACAAAGGTATATATATATCACTCAAAAATCCATTTCTAAAGCAAAATAAATTTGCTCAACGGTATATTTATTTAAGTGAGGCAAACTAGAATCGAAAGGTCATACATAATAATTATGAAGACTAAATTTTAACTAAGGCACATACTTGCACTTAAAATGGGAAAATTAGACTATTTCCCTAGATTGAATGTTGTAACAGACATGATGATCATGTGACTGCTCTACATGAATAGCTTATGGGAAAGCTAACAACAAGCTTATGGAATTTAATGGAAATATTAAAACAAAAACAATTAACAATTTTGTTGTGTCTATTGCCACTAATTATCTTTGACTTCAAATAATGACAAGAAAATTTCGGAAAAAAACCAAAGAAATATATCTAATTTTTGTGAAAATTTCAAAGATTGGTACTAAATAAACAGACAGTAAACGCACAAAAGCACAAAACCTTGAGAATTTTGACACCATAGAAACATAAACAAAAACATAAGAAAAAAAAAACAATAAACGGGTTTAGAGGAAAAACCAAATGTTTCCCTTTCACTTATATGAAAATTTTCGATAATATAGCACACACAAAAGTGTTGAAAATTTGATATAATAGTATTAAAATACAAACCATCGAAATATTGCATTACAATATATATTTGTAAAAATACAATTCAAATTTTCACATGTCAGAAAGAAATATTTTTGTAAACGGCATAATAATTACACAAGTCCGCGTGTAACACGGAACATAAATCTAGTATTATTAAATGAATTAAAAGTCAATGCACTCCGCAACATATCCCAACGTTTCCCGTGATTACCGATTATTTTATTTAAATCCCTAATGATAAACCAAGGATCGCATTGCTAACGGTCCCATACTTATTCCCAGTTTTAATAACTCGGTCACCATACACGATAAAACAAAAACTCTTTTACCATTAATGTGACCTTCGATATCAATGGTACGATTGCTAACAAGTAAAATTTTAACATCATAATCGTTATTAAAAATAAATAAAGACCACTACTAGTGCCACTTTGATCTTCCGTTACAATACTATTATGACCAAAATGAAATACAAATTGCTGCATAAAACTAAAATGATGTTTTGTTTCTGAAAGAAATATAAATTTTGGTTTAAACTTCTTCCATAACTTTCGTAGGTAGCTTATTGTAAGTTACCCAAGCCCTGACAATTCTAACTGAGAACCGACATCAATCCAAATTGGAAGAGGGATTAAATCTCGGTTTACCTGTACCACCTTGGGTATCCGCCAAGTACAACCAATCTCCAATTCGGGTGGAGTTCTTCGATATCACTTTCTTCCGAGGTGAAACAAGAGGCTGGACATCACGCTTTTTAGAGCAAGCTCCAGGCAATAACGACGTTCCTGCCACCATCTTCTTCTTATTCCCATGAATATTATGTGGAATTGACATAACTAACTCCATAACTTGCGTAGCCCCAAATCCTCCAACCGGTTCTTTCTCAACATCAACCAAAACATCAGAAATCCTAAATGCAATCACAATCACACCTTCTGCAGTCTGTGACTCCTCTGCCATCTCGCCAAACACAGCACCTAATTCCTCTTCCACATTGTGGGACCAAACTTGGCCATCATTCAACATGTCCACCTCTGCCTCACCCATCAGCTCCAACACATTAACATGGCCTTGTAAAATAGTCCCCTCAGCATCGTCGGACTGAACTTCTTACACCACTTGCCCCTCCGTTATCTCTCTTGACTCTTCCTCAAACGCGGCAGACTTACGCGTCGATGTTGTATAGCTCACTATCTCCGTTGTACCCACTGTTATAGCCCCATATGCTAGTTTCATGGCAACCAGAGCCTCTTTATTAGCCTCAAACGGCTTCCTAAAACCCTTCTACATTCCCTCCCCTCCACTCGTTGGAGCCTTCCTATGATGAACACGCCAACCTTTCCGGTAGTTTGATTTCTGTTATCGGTATGTACATAATCTCCTTACCTTTTTGCCAGCTTTAGAGACAAAACCTATGTCTCCTGAATTTCATCATTAATCACCACTCCATTATAACTCATCGGCTTGAGATACAAACTTGTGTCATCATGATAACCTGAACCGCGAGTAGAAACTCCTTTACCTGACCGAGAGACCATCAATTCCGGGCAGCCGTTGTAGGCATGACAGAGGCTGAAACAATGTAAGAAGTAGTCGTGAAGATGCTCATACCAAAGTCGCTTCACCGCCATGAAACTCCATGAAATTTTCAAAACACAACGACTTAAAACCATCAACAACTACTTAGAACCAATGTCCAAGTTGATCCATTTAAATCTCTCAAATCTACTCTGATGGAATCAAACATTAGCACCGCCCAAAAGTGTAACATCACGCCCAACACTCTAGCCCAAAATGTGATGGTCGATGGATATCGTTCATCCACCACAAATTTCCATCGAACAATAGATAACATCCAACGGTCAAAGTGAAATGGTTCCATTGCCATAACCATTGTGATATCCTTCTCACGATCAAAATCGAATTGGAAATATCTCATCCCCAAATCTGCCACTGCCACTCTTTCCTTGACTTTCCAAATGCGTGGTAACATATAAATTAGATCATAAACATCATGGACCTTAGGATTCATGCTTCTCCCGATCAAATTCCTTGCAAAACCTTTAATAAGAGCGAAGTTATCAAAGTGTGGAGACTTTGATCCACATCTTAGACCATGTCGAACCAGCCCCTGTCAGCTTCCGCCCCTTAGCCATTAAACCGCTCTGTTACATTCTTCGTCGCTCACCTACACTCCACCCAATATTAGGAAAGAACAAACCAAAAAGTGTGCCTAGCTAAAAAGAAAACTCTCACGATAAGCCAAAAGAAAGGTGTTAGAGAAGTTGTCCACAAGCTGTCCATATATACTCATATTCAAAAGCAAAAATCCTTAAGTTACCAAAACGTGTTGATTGAGAAAGATAAAGGGGAAATCACAGTTGATTTTCCAAAAATAACCCACTAGATCATGTTTTAATTGATTGAGTAATTAGATCACCTTGCTCTCTGATTCAAATTCCACAAGCTTTCCAGGACAACCAATATGACCAAGATCTCTGCCACACATTGCTAAGAAGATCTCTTGAATCACTCATTCTCCAAAACTATCAAACTGGCCAAGGAAACCCAAACCACCATACAAAGCACCATCCCATTCAGATCCCATTCCTAGATGCCCAACCAAACCCCACCGTTCCAGCACCAAACCAAATTAGTCATACTGCGTCCCCAACTTCCTAACACAAAACCAAATCGAACCATCAGAAGCACTAAGAACCATAGATCCAAACCTTCCAAAACACAAACCCGATCTCCTCCGACGCCTGCTCCATCACATCTCTTCCAAATCAGTAGCCATGACCACATCAAAGTCCCACCATCGTCTACCCATTACAGAGAAACCTGACCAATCTCCTCAAACACCGAACACCACATCCTTCCAAAATCATCACAATTCTTTAACCCATATAGTCTCCGCCACTGAAGCAGAGCCATCAAAACCCTCAATTCAAAATCGACATCGCCATCACTCTTTTTTTTTTTTTACGAGCCATCACCCTTAAACGGCCGTTAATGAAAAACTAGTGAAACCAACCGGTTTGCATTTAAGTTTCACGGTTCTTCGATTGACGCAACATGACAAATGCCTTTGCCAAACGCAAAGCCTAAATCGAAAATCAGATCGACGTTTTATGTTTCCCTTCTTCTTCTTCTTTCTCTTTTCTTTGGGCAAATCTTCTTCTTCCTCTTTTCTTTGGGCAAATCTTCTTCTTCTTTCTCTCGCATCGAATCACTCAAACTTAGAAACGAACAGAGAGAGAGAGAGAGAGAGGGAGAGAGAGAGCAGAAAATCCTATTCGATCACGAGATCGTCGCGACGTTTGTCGAATCTCACCCCGAAGAAAGACTAACTGAGTCGGAGTTTCGCAGCCGTGAAAGTAGAAAATGCTCAACGATGGAGAAGAAACTCCTTCTAGGTAAATAACTGGGAATCATACAACTTCAGATTCTTCTTTGCGATGTATGCTTGATCGTGCTTAGTTCTACTAGTCTAGGTGTGGATTATTGTAGCTACGGAGTCAATTTGGTAGTTCTTCTCAGGATGTCAGTTTTTTTCTTGCTTTTTCCCAAACTCTGAGCCGAGATAGTTGTCTGTTTACTTTTTGCTTTGATGGAATGAAATGCTTATTCACATGCTAAGCTTTCGGGGATCTACAGAGTTCGACAATGATCCACTCGATAATCTGAGGTAGGTTTCTTTGGGTCGCTTAAGTTGATTCTGTTTTCTGATGATTCTTGATTTACAGGCATGAGATTCTTAGTATGGTGAAAAAACACTCGAAATCGTTAGGAAAGATGTCTCTCGATGAGCAAGATGCGTCAGATGTAGAAATGGACTCAAATTTCTGGCATGGTGTGTTTGATGTGTACTTCATTCGCTGCATGGAATCAAGGGGGCGGCAAGACGATGATCTTCTATTTTTTGTTAGGAAATTGGTATGTTGCTGGTACCTTTTTTCGTCTGAGACGACAACTTAGAAACATTATATCATCCTGCTTGTTTAACATTGCTGAGTGTTTTATTCCTTCGCCAGAGCTGTAAGTCATATGGCTTGACCGAAAATGAAGAAGCGCCAGCTCCTTACTTCGTGCGCAGGTGGGCACCAAAGGTAAAAACCAGTTGGACACACTACATATATCTAGTTAAGTATTATCGCATGAATGTTAGCTGTTTTCATTATAGAAGAAGAACTTGTATATTACAAGGTCAATTGTAATTCTGCTGAAGGTAAGAGAAAAACGGATTTACATGTACGGTGAGGGTGCTAAGCTACAGTACCACTGATAACAATTGAGTAGTGAAAACGTATTTCTTATCTATGAATAAAAATTTACAATTAAAAACCGTAGGTCTATTAGAGTTTTGTTGTACAGATCTCTTAACTCAGCCAAAGCCAAAAGTCTTCCAACTAACCAAATGGTCAAAGACCTCTAATCTCTTTTCCTTCCCCTTTATTTATAGTCTGTCAACTACCTGCCTTTTTTGTCAGGGATTGTTCTTTCCTAGCCTACATGCCAAAGCTTTTTATAACTGATCATATCATATTTATCTGGGGACTAGACCCCTTGACACTTCAACGTATCCATTTAGTTGTTGTGTTGCACCTCGTATGTTTTTTCTCTAAACACCTGGTAATGGCTTTCTTCTCCCTTTTGAAACAGTTGGATGAGCTGCTTGGTGAAAGTCTGGCTGAAGTTGACTGGAGGAAGTCGTTTTATTTAAACATGATTGCCCACACATCATTCACTGTTACGGTGGCGATTTGCAGGTAACCATGTCACTTTCAGATTGTGATTAGCAGCATCATGTATTCATTTCATGTCGGTTAATTTACATTAATGAAGAATTCTTATTTGGTTCTGTTTTGCTAATATTACTATCTTCTTTTCCTTTTTTCTTGACTCCAAACTCATGTTATTGTATCAAGCATAACTTTAGTCTAACTATTTGTTGGGTTGGAATCTCAGATATTCTCTTATTCATTTCAGTTATTAGGCCTTGAATCATTTTGTTGACATGCGTCTTCCATGGTCCATTTTCTTCATATCATATGGCTTTTTCATCTTTCCATTTTACTGCATCATGGTAATATTGAACTGCTTGCATTTTTAGCAATGAGGCCCTAAAGAAGTACCAAGGAAGTAAAGACACAACACTCTCTCCTATATACAAGGTTAGGGATCCTAAGAATGTTGGTTGAAATTACTTTTGACTATTCAGCTCTTCCTTAAGCCAATGAGCTGTTCAAAATAAGTCAATCCAGCTTTGTTTTGATCACGAGCGTATTATGTGACAAGAGTAAGGAGACAGAATATAAATCCAGTTTCGTTTTTCAAGAAGGGAGGACATTCCATATCTGATACTTTTTCTTTCTGAACCTCAAGTTAGTTTCATATTCTGTACGTCCATAATATTTACATTCTCTGATGTGTCTTCATATAGTGCAGGTTGTAAAAACTGTATACGCATCACCTAGTCGCGTTAACTTTCATCTGGACTCAAAGAAGGTAAGTATAGTTAGATTTCTCGTAGCAGTATTTATCCATTGTGAGTTAGCATTTGATGTTTCCATTGTTTTGTACCTAGGAAGTGGAAACAACACCTGCCTACCCAGATATTTGCTTTGCCGTTGATGATTTTGACTCAACCTTTGATGCCGTGGTAACATATTTCCTTCTCCCTTTCTTTGTGCTGTCCTTCCAAGTTCTGTATTTTGGAGTCCTTTTGTTTGAAGAAACTCTAGACACTTTTAAGGATGTGTGACTGCGTAATGAAATCGGCTCTGGAAAAATAATTTTTAGTCGAAAAAATCTGAATGAATTCTCCTTTGTCACCAAGGGGAAGATACGGACATTCTTAGTTGGCTTTGGAATATGATTTAGATTTAGTTGGCTTTAGTAGGAACAGGATCCAGATAATTTTTCAAGTACCTTTTTCTTGACATCTTCAGTCTAGTGCCTGCGGTATAATGATCTTCTTCTTTAGTTTATCATACAATTTTTAGGCTCATACATGGACAATGTTGATTTCCCATATTTTTTCCAACATTGTTCAACGTCTCTCTCATTGATGGTTGCAGGTTCTGACAGAAAAAGATCATTGCTATTGTGTACTTCTTAATTCTCATGATGGGGCAGCCTTCCCAAGCGTGAATGGAAATATTGATAAAAATTCTAGTGATTCTACTACATATACTGACCCCGGAAGGGTGAAAGATCCTAAGGTTTAGGGATTTCTTATCTATGTTTCGCTATTTTCTGCAGTTGCTGCGAATCATCTATGATTTTTTCGTTTTGCTACCTTCTATGACTTTTGAAGAAATTGATTAATATGTTGTTTTCTTTAGCAACTGGTTTATATGTGAGACCTTTTATAAGGAAGAGGAAAAACTAAACGTGTTGATTTCATGCAAGAATAACTGTTGCATGCAAGTTGATGCCATGAAATGACTAATTACTTCCACGATTTTGGCTGATTATATGACTTATGTTCCATCAAAATGATAACCTCCGTTTTGAGTTCTCTGATAGATCTCTATGGGCACGTTTGGCTATTGGAAGGATTGGTGCTTAAACGGATTAACTTAGCGCAAATTGTGATTTTTTGGAAAGATCTTTTAGATTCAAGTTAGTATGGTTTGTAATTGAGAAGAAAAACTGAAATGCTGGTGCTCTTGGTTGCAGGTTACTCTGTTTTCTGGATTTGTCAGCTATCAAATGGTTCGAGAAGCCTATGAAGGTCATTTTACTGTTTCCTTTTAATGTATTATGCATCTATAGAATCTAATTCAATTCTCCAGTAAAAGTTGTAGTCATGGGTCCTCATTCGCTGTCTAGCTGGTTGCTTAGTAGTATTTTCGGCGTATAGACCTGTCATTGTTGATCTAGGTCTTTTATATTTTCTGCCAAATATTTGGTAAAAACGATACAGTAAGGGTCCTTGTATTATGATACTTGTGCTCAACCTCTACCAAATCCATCAGTGGCTACCTGCTATGGATGTCATGGAACCCGTTAGAACATGTAGTCTTCATCTTTATACTTTGCCCATATGATGGAATCCATTGCTGAACCCAAAAGAAAACTCAAAACTTCAGAAGTAATATTATTCGTTTAGATACCAAGAAAGTGTGGCGTGGACTGTACCAACCTCCAGATAGCTGGAATACAGAATTAACTTTTATAGACATGAAAGTTTGAGATATTAGAGCAAAAAGATTTAAAGAAAGCTATTGCTTTGTTGCCTTGTCTTTATAGGCTGGAATTGCTTTTTCGATTTGCTCCAATCGATATTCTTCATCCTTTCTCCTTAATTTTCTCTGCCATCTTTATCTTTTATTATTACAGGGGGGAGGAATCGGTTTGGAAGCCTTCTATCACTGGGCCATAACACAGGAAAAGCAGACAGACTTTATATGAAAGGACCAGGAGGACGTGGCGAAGTTGAAGTAGCTGTTTCTGGCGTTATAGGTACTATTTGTTTCTTATTCTTGAATAGCTTGTGGAATCCAAGTTTTACAGCGCGGTAAGTAATTATTGCGCGAAAGATTTTTAAAAAGATAAGTAAAACATTTTAATGCCCTAGCCTTCAAATGCTTCAGAACTGGTTTTTTGGTCCCGGATTCTCTTAAAAGAGTAGATGTAAAAACAATAAAGAACAATAGGGTAAAGTTAAAAACTAGCAGAACTGTTGAAATGTATATTGAAAACGTAGTAGAATTGCTTTAAGGGATGATTGTATAGAAATTGCTTTTCTCAGATCAGAGCCAAGTAGTTTTAGGTCCTGTTTCACCAATGTCTTCGAAGAAGAGCATCGATCTCGGATCCATTTTCCGTAAAGCAGCATCTGTTGCATCTGTCGCAGCTAAACATGCGATAGCGGCCGCTACAGCCTCATATGATGAAGACGAGATGTTCCCTCTTAAATGCTGTTTAATGTCTATCTCATTGCCATGGGACACTATTGCTCATGATCTCTTGTTCAAGGTATCAATCAATTGAACACTTGTGGGATTTTTTTCGATAGATTTATCTATTGCACTTATTGATTCCACTTCAAATTTGTTGATTCAGGGATTTCCACCAGTTAGCATGGAGTAGAATAGTCTGGTGCTATGGGTGTTTTGTCCAAATTAGTTCTGTTCTTTGATTGAATGTTCCTTTGTGTGGTTTACCATAACACTGTGTTTACCTACAGCAATAAATGAAAGGGAAAGTTTTGTATTTGCATCAATAGCTAGGAGATAATTTTTAAAAATATACACTTTATGAGAGAAGGTTGTGCTTCTACCACTTTTTCATCTTTTTATTACCTTTTTATTTCTAAATAAACGATTTTGGAGGTTTTGTCCTTGTGGAGGTTGTCTTCTTTTTTCTTTGGCAACAAAATTTTTATTGATCGAAGGGTACAAGATACAAGTTACATACATCTTATAACTTATCCTTGAGAACTTTGCCTAGCTGTTTTAGCTAAAGAAACCGCATAAAAGTTTGCATTCCGATTCACAAATTGAAAGGTAAAATTATAACCATTGCTAAACATCTTGGATATGCCTTCGATATATGTATGTAGTAGACCTTTTAGTGAACCTTGTATCTTATGTGTTGGTGCTTGCTTTGTCGTGAGAAGGGAATAAGCGACTGATTATAATCAAGGAATTGTACCTTTTTGTAACCAAGCCTGTTAATAGTAAACACGACTTCTCTTTACGCAATGGCTTCAGCTTCCATTGAAGAGTTAACTGGTGATATTGATGCAGACCATTGCAGGGATGGTCTACTACTGGGATCATAAATTATCCATGCTTTTTCTGCTTGCTCTGTTTCTTGATTCAAATCTTCGGAGATCGTAGTAGTGTTGCCATTGCTTCATATCCACCAATGTCTTAGTGATAATTTTAGGAATGCAACTTTGTTATTTTGGAAGACAAGCTCATTCCTCATCTTCCACAGTCTCCAACCGGCAAATGCGTGTAGATGTAGCATTTGTTCCTAAGAATCCTGATAGTTCTGAAGGATCCAACTAACATTATCAACCAAGGATTTGCGAATGATTTGTTCACCTTGTGAGCCTCACACTGGAGAAAGCTCCCATACCTTCCTAAATACTCTGCACGTGAATAAGCAGTGATTTAGATCCTCTGAATTTTCTCCACATTTTGAACAGATAGGATCTACAAGCATTTTTCGCCTCTGCAACTGAGAGTTTGCAGGCAAACTGTCATGTAACACCCTCTGCCAAAAGTGCCTAATCTTAGGTGGGGCATTTAGTTTCCAAACTAATGCCACAAGTTGTCGTAGTTGCTCTTCCAAGGGGGTTTATCGGATTTGATATAATGTAATAACCAGATTTTGAAGCATACTCGCCATGTTGTGTGTAAATCCACTCAATCTTATCTTTTCCATTTGTGCTTAGCCTAATAGTTTAACTTTTTCCACATCAACTGGGTGATTATGTAGGAGACGTTTGTACTAACGCCAGTTTTGTCCTGTTTGATCAAAAAGGTCTGCCACCTTCAAATTTTGAGGGAGGGAAGGAGAATTACCTCTAGACGGTCTTGGTGGCTCTGTAGGTAGCCATTGGTCTTAAAAATGTCTTGTATCTCTTCTATTTCCTACAATCCAGTGTAAGCCCTTTTTAAGTAGAAGAATGTTTCGATAGATACCTTTCCAAGTGTTGTTTCGAGGGCTAGCATCCAAAAGTATAGATTTCATGAAATATTTGGCCTTGTAAATCATTGCCAGCAAAGTTTGAGGATGAGTTAAGATCCTCCTAACTTGTTTGGTAACCAAAGCTTGGTTAAAATGTTTAAGATCTTTGAAGCCAATTCCTCCTTGCTTCTTTGGATTTGTCATTTTATTCCAGGTTACCCAGTGCATATTTTGCTTATCTTTTTGAGAGGATCACCATAATTTTCTTATTGTCTGAGTTATATTCTTTAGCATCCTATTAGACAAAAGAAACATGACACGTGGTAAACAAGAAATGCTATTACAACAAACTTAATTAGAACTTCCTTACCAGCAGGAGACAAGAGTTTGGTGTACCAATTATTTACTCTTTCTTCAACCCTTTCATGGACATAGCAAAGATATCATTGTTGTGTTTCGCCAATGATTTCCGGAAGACCAAGAAATCTTCCAAATCCTCCAACTTTATTAATAGATGTGAGTGCCTTGAGATCATCTTGAACCTACTTAAAAGTGTTCTTGTTGAATAATATAGCTGACTTTGAGAAGTTTGTTGCTTGCCCTGAAGTGAAAGCATAAAGATTTAGTGCTATGAGAAGAGAAGAACACTCAGAAGGAGTAGCTTTGCATAGTAACAGGGAGTAAACTGCAAACAGTAAGTGTGTGATAGATGGACCCGATTTAATTGCCCTATATCCATGCAATTCAACGTTAGCAGTCGTATGATTCAAGATTGTGGTGAGACCCTCAGCACACAGTAGGTAGATGTATGGTGAAACTGGATCACCTTGGTGGATATCTCTATGTGGTAAGATGTGTCATGTAGAAGAACCATTGACTAGAATAGAGAAGGATACATTTGTTATACACTTCATCATCCAGTTACACCATTTATCATTAAAGCATAGGGTCCTCAACATATAATTTGTGTAACCCCATTCTAACTTATTAAAGGCTTTGGCTAAGTCAAGCTTCAAAGCCATATATTTTATGAGTTCTGTTTTTAACTATGAATAAGCGCATGAGCCACTAAGACATTATCTATGATGAGCCTACCAGGTATGAAGGCGGATTGATTTTCAGAGATGATAAGATGCAACCAAGGTTGAAGCCAATCCGCCAAAATCTTAGATATAATTTTGTAAGCAGTATTATAGAGACTTATAGGCATAAAATCTTGAACCTCATTGGGATTTTCTATCTTGGTGGGATTCTCTATCTTAGAGACTAAACATATAAAAGTATGATTTATTTCTGGAGGAAAATCCCCCTGTGTTAAAGAAATTCTTTATGAAATAAATCAAACATGGTTTAATTGTGTCACAATGCTGCTTATAGAAGCCAAAAGTTAGGCCATCTAAACCGGATCCTTATTATCATTCATTAGTTTTGATGCTCCGTACACCTCTTCCTCTGTAACTGGATTGGTAAAGCTCTCATTCGTTGCTGGTGTAACTTTAGCTTTTATTGGTCCCATCTTCTTTTAATCCTCCTCTGTGGCCTTGCCCTATGATGCATAAATACCTACAAAACAGTCTTTAAGAATGTTATGTATTTCTCATGCATCATAACAAAGGTTTCCATTAGTGTCTTTGAGTACCCAGGTTCGATTTTGCCTTTTTCTCTGTTTAATTCTAGCGTGAAACTAAGTTGTATTCTTATTTCCTGATTTTAACCATTATGTTCTTCTCTTCACTCTCCCGTACTCTCCTTCCAATCTATAAGCTTTAAGCAATTTCATCTTGAGATTTTTGATGCTATCATAATCTGGCGAGTCATAAGCTTTATGTATCTAGCAATTCAACTCATTGATTTGCTTACTTGTATTGATGGTAGCAGATTTTTCCAGTGAGCTAGGCTTTCTCTGTACTTCTTCAAGACTAAGTGAAATTCTTGTGGTTGATATTGTTGGCACCCATCTTGACAAGTGGTCTTAACTATTTGTCGAACCTCAGGAATGGACTGTTATCTGTTTTCATAGCTGAATAGTTATTTACCATTGCATTGCTACCTGCTCGTGTGAAGAATAAGTGGTCTATGATATGAGCAATTCTATGGTAAAAGTTGGACATATGTAGAGAGAAAAAAATATATCCATTTATCATTGGCCATTACTCAGTCTATATTGGTCTTAAGATTGTGTGGATTTCTCTTACCTGACCATGTACAAGCTCCACCAAACATTCTTATATCAGTTAATCCAAGAGCATTCAGAAATGACCTGAATGTATGGTAAGAGGCTAAAGATCTTGGGGGACCTCCTTTTTTTCTTTATTTACCTTTATGTCATTTATATCTCCCATTAGCAACATTGGTCTCCTATCTGATGTATTATCTTCTTCCTGTTGCATTAGATATTTCCATTGTCTATTTCCTAAGGCTTTAACGACCATAGGTGTACACCAAAAGATATTTTATTGAATTATCTGCTCCTAAAAACCAATCAACCCCACACTTAGTCCTACGGGTGACACAACAAAAACATTCTTAAAACCTAGTTCATAATCTATTCTAGCTGCATATTTATCATCTTTTTTCGTTTCTACTAAAAACATGATACTATGATGATACTTCTTTCTAATATTTACCAAAAAAGATTTTGTCAGGATAATTTTAAAACCCTGACAGTTTCAATAAAATATCTTCATAAGATGTTGCAACACTAGATGAAGTAGTAAGACTGTCATCAAGTCAGACTACTTTGTCTAATAAAGTTAATGACTAGATATGCAAATACCAACTTAAGAAAAACTGAAACTGACTACTATAATTTTAAAGTCAACCACTCGAACAATTTATAAAACATAGAGTAAATTGAAAAAGACAAATATAGTGTTCACATGAAAAATCAAATAGTCAGAAGATAATATGACCAATACAGCGTGGAACTATTTTAATATGTCAATATTATTTTCACATTTAAGTCAATATGCTAAAATTAAATAATTAAAATAAAAAAATGAAATTTCATTATATATATATACATATATAAATAAAATGTGAAAGTTGAAATTATAATGGGCTTATTTAATTATGATGGAGGGAATAAGTAATAGTATAATAGTTTACTTATAGAAAAATATATTAAATAATTGGAATGCATAACTTAAGTACATATTACATAAAAATGTACTGTCAAAGATTTGATAATGGGTAATAAAAATGAAGAAATTTGAGTTGAGGAAGAAAATAAAATAAGGTTAATTGTCCGAGTATTTCTCTTAATACAACTATATGTACTCGTCTGGTTTTCTAGGTTTCCGAGAAAAAGCAAAAATGAGTATCATATGTTTGTTTTATTTACTCGTTGTTTTGTTAGTTAGTTTTTTTAATGTTATTGGAGTCTATTTCCCTTTGTCTAATAAAGGGTTGTTCTTCGGTATTTACACTCCAAACTATTGTCATCCAATTCATTTCCACTCAAATTTTAAACCTTTAGTAAATATCCTAACCTAACTATTTTAATTACTAAACTACCAGAGCCGAGCTTATAATGTCTTTACAATTTACAAAATTCAACAATTCGATTTGATTAAGTTTAAGTTGGATTAAATCGAGTTTAATATCATTTGCAAATACAACCCTCAATTGGACTTGACCTTGTGCACGCCTGTGAGAGTTAGATCTCACAATTACTTTTAAAAAGATCTCAAAGAGGTTTAGAAGTGGAACAAGGTGGGATCGAAACCCGTTAGAGCTAAGGCGATAGATAAAAAACGATGAATCGATTTTATTGAAAGTTGTATCGAAAAGTGTTTACAAGAAATTGACAAAGAACCAAATAATTCGAAAGAAGATGTGTTGTTCTATCTCTCTTTGCGATTAGAAAATCTCCAACCTCCTTCACGTTCTCCCCGGATCTCCTCTTATAGTAGTTCTCTCGCAAAACCAGGTACCTTCCTCCGTGATCTGTTGCCCTAAGATCTCGCAACCAATTCCCCTCTCTTTGACTCATCCGACGACGTCGTTCGCCAAGTCTTCTCTCTTTACGCCGAGTGGGCTCAAATGAGCTCAAGCCCATTTGTTTTGTTGATCTCTCACCTATCTTTCCTTCTCTTAGCGGGCTTACGAACTTAGGCCCAACAGTTGCCCCCTTTGCGTCTAGACCTGCGCCGCCTCCTAGGTCTCGACGCAAATCTTCTCCAAATTTCGTAATTATCACTTCATGCAAACTGTAGCTCTCGATCTCCACGTGGAGATTCACTTCATTTAAAATGAACGGTGACGATCGCTAGCTGCTAATCTGACAGCTCAGGAAATGGGGAAGACGGAGAGATTACCCTTGAGACTTGCGCTTCATGATGCGATATAAAGTTGCCTCATTAACTGCCTTTCCCCTCTACTTTACGCCGTAACCACGATCAATCAGGTAATTTTCTCTTTTTTTTTTTTACTTCTCTGTTTTATCTTTCTCTTAAGCTTTTTCTCTTTCACTAAGAAATTTGCTTAGCCTTCCTTTCGCAACCCCCCTTTCATAGTTTTCCATTCATCTCTTTCTCTTCCAAATGGATCACTCAAAAGGCGACGTCGGTGGTTCGAAGGCTCCGAAAAGAGCCGGCAAAAGAAGGAGACCCAAATCTGGAATGATTGACAGAGCTCTTGCCGTGGCGGTTAAAACAGAGATGGTTGCTAACTCTTTAGTCCCAGTTAGAGAGAGTCATTCTTCTTTCGACCCCATCAGGTTTCTACCCTAAAGCACCAAGAGATGATAAACCTTATGGCTCAGGCCTGTGCCCCCAAAAACCTTGCTAGGCTCTGTGAGCCGACGGAGACACCCGAAGATACTCCCCTGGAGTGGTTCTGTGTTCATGAACACTACATTACTAAGTGTCACCTTAGGTTTCCCCTCCCCGAACTCCTACTAGACCTTTTAGATCACTTCAATCTTGCCCTCCCACATCTTTGTCCCTCTGTAATTAGGGTTGTTTTAGGATTGATAGTGAGATCTCGGGAAGAAGGCATTGATATCAGCCTCAGGGAGTTACTGAGTCTGTACATGTTGATGGAGAGTCCTTTAACGAAAGGAGCAGGAGGGACCTACTATTTACCGGCGAGGCCCGATCGTGGGGTATTTAGGTTTTCTGTTAACGACGAAAACTGGCGTAGAAGGTTCTTTTTTGTCAAAAGCGATGCTTGCACTGTTCATGGAGGTCGCTTTTTGCGTCCTACCTTGTCCAAGATGTCGGGCTCTTTAGAGATCCCTCAGCTTTCTCCCAAATTTGCTCGGGCTCTAGTTAGGAAGTTTTCACAATCCCCAGCCACCTGGGCTTCTTATCCGGCTTATCGGATCGAGAGAGCCAGGTTTCCTTATAAATACTACCTTAATCCACCAATGCTCTTTCCAGTCAACAACTTATAAGGTTTTAGTGTTATTTACATGGTCTTTACTTATCTATCTTACCGATCTAACAAATAGTCTTTTTCTTTTACTTTGTTAACAGTTTCCGCAGAAGCAGTTCCTGTCGAGGTTTCAACAGGCGCAAGTACCTCTGAAACAGTAGGCAATATGCCTCTTCAACCGTCATTCCGTTCAATGGAAGCCAGAAACAAGCAAGGGAGACAGTCAGGGAGTTCTCGTTCCCGTGGGAGCACCAACGATAAGGTCCCAGGTGGCTCTTTTAGGGACACTGTTAGGGAGGTCCTTGATGATGGGTCATCTAAGGGGCCTCGTGTTTTCATCCATGTTATAACTGTTGTGGATCCTTTCCATATCTCTGGGAGGAGGACTGTTGATGATCCCGCAGGTGACCTTGATGTCATTCTTCTCGAGATACCTTTGGCCATTACTGATGATGATGCTTTTCGCGAACGTGATCCTAGCCCTGTGATGTCCAGGGGAAAAGGGGAGGTTGATCCTCCTTCATCTAAGAGGACAAGGTCTGATTCTAGTGATAGGTCCTACAAGTCTGCCCCCTCCTTTTCGAGAGGTGGCCAGGGCTCGTGGAGTTTCACCCATTCTAAACCTAGATCAGTTCTTGAGGACGCTTGGGGCATGGCTACATTGATGCGCCATATGAAGTAAGTAGGGTGTCCCTTCCCAGCTATTAACAGTCTCTCCAATAGAAAAGGATATGTGGATGTTTCCTATCATCTGGGTTAGGTATGAGGAATTCTTTATCCTTTGGCTTAACTGATTTCGGCGCTAGCTTTCGATGTGTTTATTTTTTATTCCTTTACTTCTGTTGCGCAACTGGCCAATGCATTTAACAGGTCGTTTTTGGAATACGAGGAACAATTCAAAAGCTTCCCCAATGCTAAGGAACTGGAGGATGTGAGATCAGCCTTCTTAGAGACCAAGGCTCAGCTTGATCAGCTCAGGTCTCAAGTTTCAGGACTTGAGGTCCAAGCAGAAGAGCTGAAATCTCAAGTAGGTTCCTTGAAGGGAAAGAATGCAGATCTCAGCTTAGAACTTCAGGTCAAAGGTAACAGAATCGCTGCCCTTGAGAGTGCCAAGAAGACGGCTGAGGCTCAGGTTCTTGACCTGGTGGGAGTGAACAAGGATCTTACTGAAAACAAGACCAATGAAGTTTGTCTTGCTATGAGAAGAGGAAAAAAGGAAATGGTAAATGCTTATGAAACGATCTTGGCTACAATCAAGGAGAAATTTCAGAAGAAGAAGGAAGAGGTGAGTGCTCAGATTTGTGCGCAGGAGATTCAAGCCAATATCGAGCTTTTGACTGGTCTTATCTCGAAAGAGATCTCAAGTGCTCAGGCGGAGCACGAGCGGTTGGTTGCTCTGCTCCCGAGAGCTACGACTAATTGGGACAAGTCTCAAGTCTCTGATTTCTCTCTGAGCAAGCTCCCTCTACCCCAGGTTTTTGAGGGTTCCGAGGTTCAAGCAGTCTCAGTGCCAGAGGTTGCCAAACAGATCGGATCAGGTGGACTTGGGACCAATCCTGGAGTAACTTGCAGTGGATGGGTTCAAGAGCAGTTATCAAAAGAGACGGAGGATCAGGAGCTTGGAGCTCAAAATGAATGATCTTCGTGCACCTTTGATTTTCATTATACCCTAATCCTTTTTTAGACTTAATGCCTTATAAGGCTTTGCTTTTCTAGACCTTTCTCTTTTTGTTTTTTGGAACCTGGAGAGGCTTTTAAACTCTTGACTTGGAGCCTGGAGAGGCTTTTAAACTCATAGACCTCCTGCTGCTTTTAATACATTTATTAAGTATTCCGGTTTTCACTTTGTTGCGTGATTGTTTTCTTGCAATACATTTTCTGGGCCGTTATAAGGCTCTTGTCGCAATTCATGTTTCAAAGACGTTAGAAAAGTAAAGGGGCCTTTAGGTCTCTTAACCGTTTTGGGCCTTCAGGCCCGTTAGCCACGTAAAGCTCAATTTCTACTAACCTTTAATGCACTCTTTCATGCTCGAGGTTCTGGGAACTTGAGTGACTTGACTCTCTTAGACGGTATTTTGATCGTTTCGACAAATCCAGGCTTCCATGGACCTGACTTGCCTTAATAGAATTTTTGGGCCTTTGGCAGGTTTAGACTCCTGGGATCCTGGTTTCGTTTGATAAGATTTCGAGAATCTTCCTGATAAGTTTCCGATTGTCAGGAACCTGAGTTGATCTAGTAGGATTTTAAGACCTCTAATGAGTTTAGGTTTCTGGGAACCTTATTTTGTTCAGTAGGATTTTAAGACCTTTAGCAAGTTTAGGTTTCTAGGAACCTTCTTTAGTTTAGTAGGATTTTAAGACCTTTAATAAGTTTAGGTTTCTAGGAACCTTGTTTCGTTTGATAGGATTTTAAGACCTTTGATAAGTTGAGGTTTCTAGGAACATCATTTTGTTTAGTAGGATTTTAAGACCTTTGATAAGTTGAGGTTTCTAGGAACCTTATTTTGTTTAGTAGGATTTTAAGACCTTTGATAAGTTGAGGTTTCTAGGAACCTTATTTTGTTTAGTCTAGTGCACGCAATGATACTTAGAGTCAGATTGCACCGTGGCTCGGGAGTCAGCTGCCTGACAGCGAGGCGTCCGACTTCGCTGAGATAATGGTTCTTGGCGAGATGAGGTTGCACTCATTTGGGGAGCTGCCTACGTACCCTGTCAAGGGATCAAGCCTAACGTAGTTCTATTTTTTTGAGTACCAAATGGTAATACTTTTTGAGATTCATGGCGTTCCAAGACCGTATCTCAGGTACCCCAGTTCGAACCTTGACGAGCTTATAGACGCCAGGTCTTACTATGTGGGTGATCTGGTACGGATCCTCCTAATTGGTCCCAAGTTTTCCTGCGCCTCGCTCATTGGTATTTTCGAATACTTTTCGTAATACAAGGTCACGAACTACAAACCTTCGTGACTTGACCTTAGAATTGTAATGACGTGCCATTGCTTGTTGGTAGTTTTGGATGCAGGTGAAGGCTTGATCCCGTCGTTCTTCGATCAGGTCAAGGCTTTCTAGGAGGAGTAGGTCGTTGGCTTCTAGGTTCGAAGCGCATAGGCTTCGCCGGAGGCTCCCAACAGAGACTTCGGCGGGAACAATGGCTTCCATCCCATAGGCTAGAGAGAAAGGAGTCTCCTCAGTTGCCCTTCGAGGGGTGGTTCGACATGCCCATACGACTTCTGGCAGTTTATCGGCCCAAGATTTTTTCGAGGTCCCGAGGCGTTTTTTGAGGTTGGCTAAAACTGATTTATTGGCGGCCTCTGCGTGACCGTTTCCTTGGGGGTATCTTGGGGTGGAAGTGGTGAGATGTATGTTCCAAGTATCGTAGAACGCTCTGAAATCATCAGATGTAAATTGGGTTCCATTATCGGTGACGATTTCGTATGAAATTCCGTGGCGACAGACCATTTCTCGCCACACAAAGGCTTCGACTTCGACCTTTGTGACTTGCTGGAGGGCTTCTGCCTCGATCCATTTTGTAAAGTAGTCGGTTAAAACTAACACAAAGCGTAGCTTGCGCGGTCCGCCTGATGGTACAAAATTACCAATGACATCCATGGACCATCTCATAAAGGGGTATGGTGCCGATATTGAGGATAACTTTTCAGTCGGCTGATGGATGATTGGTGCATGCCTCTGACATTTGTCACATTGGGCGGAGTAGGTTTCACAATATGCGACTATAGTTGGCCAAAAATAGCCTTGTCTCTTGATTCGAATGGCTAAAGCCCGACCCCCCGAGTGGTTTCCACATGAACCCTCGTGCACCTCGACCATGAGTTTGAGAGTGTCAAGGCCATGGACGCATCTGAGGTATGGTTCGGAGATGCTTCGTTTGTAGAGGTCAGATTCGATTATGTAATACCTTGCACTTAATGCTTTGAGTTTTCGAGCCTCCCATTTATTGGGGGGGGTGGCTATACCCTCCCGAATGTATTGTATAATTGGAATTCGCCAATTCGTTCTTCCGAGAACTTTATCGTGAAGAGACAGAGCATTAGTTTGTGCGGGTTCGGGTTCCGGATCGTTCCCTAGTTCTTCTTGAGTCGGGATCGTGCTCCCGGAGGTATTATGAGAATCAGGCTCCTCAGAGGCTCCATTCTCTTGAATACCTTCTGCATTGCTATTTAGTTCAGAAATTTTGGATATGCCCCCGGGGGAAGTCTCGCCTTCGGAGACGGCGACATCACAAATGTTTGGCCTATGGACCTGGTCTGTGCCCCCGGAAGCTCGCCTTTTGACGTTACGGGTTTTCGTTCTCGGGAACCAAAATGTGATGAAGACTTAAGTGAGAAAGTCGTGCTGGGTAGCTACGGCAGCTACTCTTAGGAGTCGAACTTCCTCTTCGCGTTCTTTTGGACTAGGATTAATTGCGTCTTTTATTGCTATGTCGATGCTGGGCTTGTCTATACCTTCCACGAGTATTATTCTTTTGACGAGAGGGACGGAGGTGGATGCTAGCGCAGCTAAGGCGTCGGTGGAGGTATTTTCTCCGCGTGGGATCCTCGTAAGTTTGAATTTTTCGAACTGCTTAGCAAGGTTTTGTACAACCTCCAGGTATGCCCCCATTCGCTCGTCTCTTGTTTCGTATTCTACGTGAAATTGGCTAGCTACTAACTGAGAGTCGCTATAGGCGTTCAACTCTCGGATTCCAAGTCCTACTGCGAGCTTTAGACCTGCAATTAATGCTTCGTACTCAGCCTCATTATTGGAGGCGTTAAAGCCTAGTCTGTAGGATTGTTCGATGACTTCTCCTGTTGAGGAGGCTAGCCGCAGGCCAATTCCGGATCCTTGTTTTGAGGAGGCTCCGTCAACGTGGAGCGTCCATTTCGGGGCTTCGGAGCCTGTGTCTACATATTCGGTGGCTAGCTCAATGACAAAGTCGGCTAGAACTTGGGCCTTAGCTGCTGTTTTTGGCCGATATTCGATGTCGTATTCGCTGAGATCTATGGCCCACTTAGCTAGGCGTCCCGACTGGCGGGAGATGTGCAATATCGAGCGCAAAGGCTGGGACGTCATTACGACTATCGAGTGTGACTGGAAGTACGGGCGGAGTTTCCTGGCTGCTGTAACGACTTGTAGGGCCAATTTCTCCATAGTCGAATATCGTGTTTCGGCGTCTATGAGACTCTTGCTGGTATAATAAACAAGCTTCTGTTCATTTTGTTCCTCTCTTACCAGAACCCCACTCACCGCTGCTGGAGAAACAACAATATAAAGGTATAAGGGTTCTCCCTCAACAGGTTTGGATAGGATCGAAGGCTGGGAGAGGTAGGCTTTAAGCTGCCTGAAGGCTTCTTCGCATTCTTCGTCCCATAGGAACTTCTTGTTGTTCCGTAGGAGCTTATAGAACGGAAGGCAATTATCGATGGATCGCGAGATGAATCGATTCAATGCTGCGATCCATCCTGTCAGCCTTTGTACTTCTCTGGTTGTTCTTGGTGATGGCATTTCCAGGAAAGTAGCTATCTGGTTTGGGTTAGCTTCGATTCCTCGCTCCGTGACGAGGTAGCCGAGAAATTCTCCGGATGGTACCCCGAAGGTACACTTGGCAGGATTAAGTTTCATGTCATACTTGTTGAGGATATCGAAGCATTCTTTAAGATGATTGACGTGGTCGTCCCCGTTAGTGGATTTGACGAGCATGTCGTCAATGTAGACTTCCATCGTTTTTCCGAGCTATCCAGCGAACATCTTGTTCACGAGCCTTTGGTAAGTGGCTCCGCCGTTTTTTAGTCCAAACGACATAACTTTATAACAGTAAATACCACGTTCTGTTATAAAGGCGGTTTTTTCTTGGTCATCCGGGTCCATCATTATCTGGTTGTATCCCGAAAAAGCGTCCATAAAGAAAAATAACTGATGGCCAATAGTGGCCTTGACCAGTCGATCGATGTGGGGTAGCGGGAAGCTATCCTTTGGACATGCTTTGTTTAGGTTTGTGAAATCTACACAAGTCCTCCACTTCCCGTTTTTCTTTTTGACAACCACCGAATTGGCTAGCCAGTCGGGATAGTGGACTTTTCTGATGGCATCAGCTTTCATTAGTCGATCGACGTCGTCGTTTACTGCTTGAGCCTTTTCAAGGCGGAGATTACGCCTTTTTTGTTTTACAGGTTTAAACATTGGGTCTACGTTTAGTTTCTGTGTCGTTACCTGTGGGTCAATTCCCTTCATGTCGCTGGTGGTCCAGGCGAAGGTTCAGACGTTCTCTGCGAGAAAACATATGAGTTTGTCCTTGACATGGGCAGGTAGTTCTGACCCAATACGGACGCATTTCTCGGGGCTAGCAGGATCGATGAAACTTGTTCGGTGAGGTTCCACGGGGGACCTCAGATGTTTTGTTGCATCTTCTGCTGTTCCCGGATCTGTAGTTAGTATTGGGGGATTCCTTTCTGATTTGGAAACCTCCCAAGTAACAAATTCTTGATATTTTATTGCTGCCTAGTACGGTAGCTACACCTGTTGGAGTTGGGAACTTCACGCATTGGTGATATGTCGAGGCTATGGCTCGCATCTTATGAATCCACGGTCTCCCGAGTATCGCATGAAATGGGGCAAGTGTGTCGATCACCACGAAGTTAACCATTTTCATAACTCCTCCAGCTATCACTGGGAGTTTGATGGTTCCCAGGGAAGTGGTAGTTTTTCCGGAGAAGCCAACGAGGCTAGCCTTCTGACCAGAGATTTCGTAATCGTCTATCTCCGTGCCTTTCAAAGCGTTGTAGAATATGAGGTCTACGGAGCATCCGATGTCAACCATGAGTTTTGGTACTTCGTATCCGGCCACGTTGAGAGTTATGACTAACGCGTCGTCATGTGGTTGGTCGAGTTCTAAGGTTTCGCTTTCCCAGAAGGAGATTTTGGTATTCGGCTCCTGTCTAGGTGGTTTTGGCTGAAAGCTAGATTCAGCCTTGCGTAGGTGGCCCTTGATTGAGTTCACGGACTCTCGACAGATATCCGACCTTCCCAGAATGTAGTCTACTCTGGGGTTTGCGAACTGCTGACATGGTGCTTTCTCGAACAAGGCGGCCACCGTACCTTATGAGAGAGGTTTCAGAGCTTCCGCGCGAAGGCTCTTTCCTTCTGGAAATTTCCTAAGGATCATGTCGATCCTTTTCTTCAGAGCCGGAGGCGGTGAATCAGTTTCCTTTTCAGGAGACCTACTCCGTTTCGGGGAAGTCTCACGCGGTGTTCTTTTCTGGAAGGGTGGTGGCTTCCTAAGGTCCACATCTTTTATTTCGCCGGCAGAAAACTTGGCTGCCAGCTGCCTTTGGAGGTCCCAACACTCTTCTGTCGAGTGCCCCTTCCTTTCGTGGTAGGTACAGAATTTGTTTTCGTCGAATGACTTAGTCCAGGGGGCTCTGCCTGTTGCCGCGACAAGTTGGTCTTCTTGGGACTCGTCAATTGCATAGGAGTGTTCTCCCTGAGTCTGGTTGCTACGGAAGTTACCCTTTTTAGGTTGTCCTCTCGTTTCTTGAGAGTCAGTTTTCGAATGGGTTTGAGGCTTCTTATGGATTTTATTCATTGCAGCAGTTTCCTCTTCGAGAGTAATAAATCGGGATGCTCTATGGAGAGCATCGTCTATCGTGGGCGGAAGGTTGATGATGATTTCCGACCAGAACTCTGAACGATACTAAAGCCCTTTTGAGAGTGCTTCAATAGCAACCTGGTCATTAGGATTTGAAAGTTTAGTTCTGACCGCCCTAAACTTTTCGATGTAGACGCGTAGCGTGTCCCCAAAACCTTGTCGGATTTTCCACAGGTCCGCCTCAGAAGCTTGCTTCTGAATGTGGCTCAAATACTGTTTTACGAAAGCGCTGGTTAGCTGATCGAAGCTGTCGATCGAATTTGGCTCAAGACCTGAGAACCATTCGAGAGCTGTGCCCGTTAAGTTCTCCGCGAAGGTTCGGCAATAGCCAACCTTGTATTCTTCACGCGTGAAGTGGGCCTCGACAATGGCTAACCTAAAGGCTCTCAGATGAGCCTTAGGGTCTGAGGTTCCGTCGAACTCGGGGATCCGGATTTTCCTCGTATCTCTTATGTAAGAGTTAGATATCCTGTTCGTAAATGGGGTCCCTCGAGTTTCCTCGATTATGCTTTCGATTTCAGATGCTGAGCTCG
Organism: Anastatica hierochuntica; assembly: GCA_900406275.1. Taxonomy (NCBI): domain Eukaryota; kingdom Viridiplantae; phylum Streptophyta; class Magnoliopsida; order Brassicales; family Brassicaceae; genus Anastatica; species Anastatica hierochuntica. The sequence goes on from OVAN01001708.1 coordinate 29,944, forward strand.
TAGCCTTGTGGACCTGTACATTTAGCCTCTGGAGAGCTGCATGCGTTCTCTCCATGTATCTTCGGATAGCGTCAGGGCTATCTAAATGAAGGGTGTCTGAAATATCAACAGATGCTCGTTCAGGGTGTTGCCGCTGGACCCACTCAGGCTTTGGGCCCTAAACTCCTGGGGATCTGGGACTTTCTCGGCACCTGGGACTATTTTACCTAATTTGATCGACCAGGGAACCTGGGAGGGTCGGGCCTAGAGCTATCGTTCTCTGTTGAGCCTCCGAGGGACCAGGTCGGCTGTAATCAAAGGCTGTATAGGAGGAAGTCCTTCCACCAGCTGAGGTCGGATCGCGGTCACCAGGTCTAGCTATCGGAGGCGGTGGAGGCATATCGTGTCTCTGCTCCAACATGTGATGCGATACCTGGCCAGGTCCCGAGCTAAAGCTGGCTAGATTACTTCCCATTGCCATCGCTACGGTGGCTAATGGGTTGGGTGTCGGGACGGTCCCTGCTAGAGATGTCGAGGGAGGAGGCTCCTCCCTTCATGTATCGTGCAACTGGGAGAAAAATCGAGACGTCCCCGAGGGAAAGATGGGTCATCAAGGAGGTCTCGAAAGGTCACCCCTGATCCTCTCCTATTCGACGGCTGGGACGAGTGCATTAGCGACCTCGTCTCTTGTTCGACTTGCTGTTGTCGGGATGCTAGCTGATGAACCAACCGTTCATTCTCTTGGGTACGACTCACCAGTTGTAGCATCATTTGTCTGATTTCAGAAAGCTGACCCGACACCTGAGATGCGGCTGAAGCCGAAAGCTGTAATCCGACAGGATTCGAGTTAGTGACTCCGAGTGCTTGCGATCTCGGAGCAGGGTCATCAGGTAGCCTTCGTGGAGCCAACCGGGATACAGCAGGCTCTGACCTTCTGTGAAGGTGGACGACTCGTTTGAGGAGGTTGATCGATGGAGCCCTGGGATTCCAGAGACTACGCGGGTCGGTGAGATATGGCTCGGTGCCAGTGGCGAGGGTTCGGGTTGTATGAAGCCACCGTTAACTGGATCCATCTTCTTAGCTATCGGAGTCAGGGATTCGATTACTCAGTCCCCACAGACGGCGCCAAATTGTGAGGGTTAGATCTCACAATTACTTTTAGAAAGATCTCAAAGAGGTTTAGAAGTGGAACAAGGTGGGATCGAAACCCGTTAGAGTTAAGGCGATAGATAGAAAACGATGAATCGATTTTATTGAAAGTTGTATCGAAAAGTGTTTACAAGAAATTGACAAAGAACCAAATAATTCGAAAGAAGATGTGTTGTTCTATCTCTCCTTGCGATTAGAAAATCTCCAACCTCCTTCACGTTCTCCCGGGATCTCCTCTTATAGTAGTTCTCTCGCAAAACCAGGTACCTTCCTCCGTGATCTGTTGCCCTGAGATCTCGCAACCAATTCCCCTCTCATTGACTCATCCGACGACGTCGTTCGCCAAGTCTCCTCTCTTTACGCCGAGTGGGCTCAAATGAGCTCAAGCCCATTTGTTTTGTTGATCTCTCATCTATCTCTCCCTCTCTTAGCGGGTTTACGAACTTAGGCCCAACAACGCCCATCTGAAGTGCATGTATTTGAAACGAAAAATGGTAATCTATATGGGCTATAGGCATCACCATACAAGCCTTTAAAAAGAAAATATCAATCTCTTATCTCATATGCTCTTATTGTTTTAAGGATATACGAGAAGACCAAAATGCTATCACTAAAAAATAAGTAAAATAAATAAAATAAATATAATAAATAGGAAATAAAAAAAAAAGAACATTTGCAAATACAACCCTCAATTGGACTTGACCTTGTCCACACCCATTTGAAGTGCATGTATTTGAACCAAAAAATGGAAGTTTATATGGGCTATAGGCATCACCAGACAAGCCTTTAAAAAGAAAAATATCAATCTCTTATTTCAATGCCCTTATTGTTTTAACGATATACGAAAAGACCAAAATGCTCTCACTAAGAAATAAACAAAATAAATAGGAAATAAATAAAAAACAAAAAAAGAAATCAAGCTAGACGAGTGTTCTTGCCGCCGTCGTGAGCCGACTACCAATCCATTGCCGAAGTCGAGCATTCCATTGCTTCGGTTGAAATTGAGGTTAGCTCTTCTTTCCTCCTCCTCGAGGTGCATTAGTAAGAATGTTTGTTTAGAATTTGCAATTGGATTTGATTGTATTTGTTATGCACATTGGTGATTCGATACTATCTCAGGGTTGATTAATACACAAAATTGGTAAGAAAATGCATTTCAGTGGTTGAATGGGGTGAATAGGCAGTAAATTTGCACCCGAAAGCATTCAATTTGAGTTCTTGCGAAAGGAGAATTAAGTAGCACTAGTAAACTGGGGGGCAACTGTGGATAATTTATTCTATTTTTTGCATTGTTTTGGCAGCACATGATGAGCAAGCACATGAGCATACATTTTAAATTCCAAGATCGCATGTGTATTGTAATTTTAAAGGCATCGATGGAGGATATAACTTTGTCTATGATAGAAGATAGCATTTATAAAAAGCCATCGTTGGCCGAAAGTAAAGTTAAACTGGAATTTAGCTATATTTCATTGCTGGTAGGATGTAATGAACAATTTACTATTTCTGATGATGAAGATTTGTTTGTTTACCTAACTTCCATCGATAAAGAGAACCGAAGATGTCTTTTTTGTGTGGAGGCTACGAGTAGATCGAACCAACTCGAGCAACTGTCGAGAGCGGAGAAAAGTTCATTTAGTATGAACTACGAAGAGTTGGATCGAAATGGTGATGTAGAACCTAATGTTAGGCTGGACATAATACCCGGACCTGAATTCTCGAACCGGAATCGACCCGAAAAAGTGGAACGGAATCCGAACCGAAATCGAGGAAATAGCCCAATGGGTCCAAAGGCTAGGTAACTTCGGGTATCAGGTATAACCGAACCTGAACCAATACCCGAAAGGGTACCCATAAATACCCTAGACCCGAAAAATATTCGATACCTGAACGGATACCCGATATCCAAATACATAATACCCATATGCATATGATTAAATTAGGTTATAAAGATTATTTTTAATATTTTTAGGTATTTTGAATATTGTTTTTTAGTATTGTTAAATATTTTCAAGTGCTTTTATATATTTATTAATATTTTTGGTTATTTTAAAAATATTTTAATATAATTTAATGTATTTTTCTTTAAAAAGTGAAGATTTGGGTATATTGTAAACTCAAAATACTCATATTACCCGAAAATACCGGAACCTGAAATAGGACCCAAAAAATTTCAGTTACACCTACAAGAACCATAACCACCTCGAACCCGACAAGAACCGACCCAGACCTGAACTGAAAAAAATGCCCGAATGGCCAGCCCTAGCTAATGCCATTACTCTCTACGTATGAGATGGGCTAGCAAAACAGAAGGAGGTATTAGAACCAGAGAATGTTGAGCATGTTGTAGAGGAGGATACCGCAATGGATACCGATTTGGATAGGTTGTAAAATGCTGATGAGTTTGTTGAGTATCCTCCTTTCGAAGAATCTAGTCAGTTTACAGAGGCATGGGAAGACAGTTTGGGTCTGAGTATGCTTCAGTAATTTGCAAGTAAGAAGGTGATTGAAGAGCTAGTGGATAAACTGCATTCGAGAAAAGCTTTGGTTATGACATTAAAAATTCTGATCCTACGCGATGGGTGGTAAAATGTTCTCGATCAAACTGTAAATGGGTTTACGAGCCGCAAAGATTCCACATACAAAAATTTTCTCGATGTGAACGTACATGAAGATGCATACATGTTCAGGGACTAGTCAAAGTACAAGTAACGACAAGAGGAGAGGCTCAACACAATTAGTCGCATCTCTTTTGAATGAAGAATATCCAGGAAAAATGGAAACTCCAAATCCGAAAGGTATCATGGATCTTGTTAAGAGAAAAATCAATGTCAGTATATCATACTCCACAGTGTTGAGAGAGAAAAATCAAATTGTTTGTGATTTGCGTGGTAGTCCGGAAGAAAGTTACAATAAATAGTGTAAGTATTTGTACGTGTTAGAGATGGTCAATCCAGGGACAAAAACAAGTGTTAAATTGGATGAGGCAAGGAAATTCAATTGCCTCTTCATAGCTTTGGGAGCTTGCATTCGAGGGTTTGTAAACATGAGGAAACTGATAATTGTGGATGCCACATTTGTGAAGAACGAATATGGTGGTGTACACGTTTGTTGTACTTAATGATGAGATTAATGCTAGTTGAATTAGATTTTTCCTTATGTTAAAAAGTGTCCTTATGGACTCTTCTGAATTGGTTTTTATGAGTGAAAAAATGCAAGCCTCATCGGCGCTATAGCTAATGTGTTTTCGTATGCTCGCCATAAGCATTCTTTATGGCATTTTTCCCAGAATGTGAAAGGGCATGCTTCTAATGTCAACAAAGAAGTAGTCACATGGAGATTCATGGATTTGAGTAGGCTTTACACGGTGGTTGAGTTCAACTATGCTTACGAGTGTTTTAAGAAGAGATATCCTTCAGCGACCAAGTATTTGGAGGAAAGTGCTTAGAAAGAATAATGGGCAAGGAGTCTTTTCCTAGGTGTCAGATACAATTTGGACACTAGCAACATTTTGAAATCTTTGAACAACGTGATTAAGGATGAAAGGAAGTACTCACTAATATCATTGCTCGATGCAATCGTCAGAATTTTTTTTACTTGGTTTAATGTACATTTGAAGGACGCTAAATCTGGATTGATAGAAAACAAACTGGTGCCTTTCCTGGAGAACTTCTTGCACGAGTTATGGGTTGATGCTGAGAAATTACCTGTGAGGGAGCTAAATATTTATTTCTTTGAGTATGAGATCACTGGTGCCGATGGGAAGAGTTACTTTGTAAATTTATTAGCGAAAAGTTATAGTTGCAAGGTGTTTGATTTTCTAAAGTATCCTTGTATCCACGCACTCACCGCTTCATATTTTTTAGAAAGGATGTTGATGCCGGTCAGGGTCGTGGTCCTGATATTTAGATAAATTTACATGAGCTGTGCACAAAATATTACTTGACGAAAGTGTGGGCATTGACTTATTACTAGACAATTTATGTAGTGACATACGAGTCCGAATGGATTATACCTAATGACATAAACCAGCTTCAGATCATACATTCCAATCGGCTAAAGAGGAAGGGAAGAAAAAAGTTAAGAGATTTTTGTCGGTTGGTGAAAAACGTAAAAGGAAAAAAAAACAAACAGGGGGCAAGGCAAAGACTTGGTTTCGAAAAGTTGTTATTTGGAAGGCGTTGTAGTGAATGAATTTATCTCCTTCCTTTATTTTGTAAAACATGTATGATTTGGAAAACTCTGTAAAACTGGTATATTTTCTGTGTAAAACAATGTATTGGCTTTGTAAAACTAATTATGTCTAATGTATGCCTAAACAATAAAATCAGCGCTAAAATATAGAAACAAAATTTTAGTGCGGTTAATATATCTTTCGTATTTAATATAACATATGTCACACAAATGACTCATTCTCCTTCCCTCGATATATTATCTTGTCTTTTCAAGAACACTTTGTTATTGAAGACAAGCTTCTATAAAAGTCAAATTCAAAGAAATTTTGATTTCATCCAAATTATTGCATAAAACATTCAGTATTACATGTAAACATACTAAAAATTAACAGTAAAACAACTAAAACAAACTTAAAATATAGGTAAAACTAAAAACTATGGAAAACACCAAAAGTAGTGAGAAACTTTCGTAATACTAGTATCCTATATATAACTAAGAATATATTTTGGGTGGAAAAATAAAAATTTTTGGCGCCATAACAGAAATACAAAAATTTATTTACTTTTCCCAAGTCTTTTTACAAAAGATTATCTCGCTTTCATCATTCTCATTCTCATTCTCTCTCTCTCTCTCTCTCTCTCTCTCTCTCTCTTTCATCACTTCTCTCTCTCTCCCTCTCTCTTTCATCACTTCTCTCTCTCTCCCTCTTTCTTTCATCACTTTTATCCGTTCTCCCAATTCATGGAGAGACAATGCAATTACTGGGATCCATCTGTCGAGGAAAAGGAGATGAAGCAGCTGAAGAAATGCATCGACATGATTGGGTACGTTGTCGATGTCTGATGCACTCATAGAAGGGAGGTTCTCAGTCTCTGGTGTTTTTGAAGGGAGGTCTCTTGGTCCAATACTTCGTGGAACATACTGATTAGCTCTTTAGCAAACCCATTAAGTCGTGCCATGATCCTTGACCTAGCTAGTTCATGCCTTGCTTGCTTTTGTTGGATTTTATTGCTGAACCAGGTTGCATCAATGCCTTAAATGTGATTCCAAAAATTTGTCTATGTGGGGGATGAACAATCCGCGAAATCTCACAAAATCCAAAGTACCCAGGAGATTTTGATACTTTACCTCGGAAGAGGTACTTCACGTGCAAGAACTTCAAGGTAATTTCGATTTTCTTTGCATGCGGCAAAGTGAAACTAGTAAAACTAGGCAAAATTACTTCATATGGCTGAAAGTAGAACTGGTAAGACTAAATAAAAATATGTGAAACTGTATGAGAGTTTGACATGCATGACGATGATCTCCACTTTTGTCAACCATGGGTTTTCGGTGTCGAGGAAGAAGTTGAGGAATTAAGGAAGAAAGTGGATAACATGGCTGAAGAGTTGGAAAAGCTGAAGGAGTTTGTGACCCGTATGAAACGTGCTTGCGAATCAACTCCTTAAGCTTTATGTTTATGTTGATTTTTTGTAAGACTTGTTTATGGTTGTATTAAAGAATTTTGTTAAATTAAAATTTGTGTTGTGCTACGATTTTGATTCAGCATAACTTAAACTAAATTAAATAGTTCTAAATGAGCATAACTTCAAAAAAATAGAAAACAAACAATCAAGTTCATAAAACACACAAATAAGTTTTTCATAATCCACTTTGAACTTTCTAATCACTACTTCTCTTCGATTTTTTTTTCTCAACTTGCTTCATAAATGCCTCAAGTGGGGCCAACCTTTTATCATATTTGGAAACTTTTCCATTTTCTTCTCAACTCTCTTGAGTTGATCACCTATTTTTTGGATGCTTTTCATAACATCAGCTAATTTGGTGTGGAAGTGAAGCCTTCAGTGGCCGATATTTGCTGAACTAGCTCTTCACCTGATATGTTTGTTCTTCTCAGACTGCAACATCTTGTTCGTACATGTCTTTTAGAAATACCTTCAAACCTTCACCGAGACGCTTAACCTAATTGTCGACAGCAAGACATGGCGCATCAACATCGTTCTTCTCTTCTGTGATTTCATCCAAGAGAGAATTATTTTGCTTCATATTTGATGGGCAAGATGTTGTCAATAAAACTCAGATAGATTTCCATAGTTTTTCCAGTCCTACTTTACAGAATTCTCAAATGCAGAAAAACTTACCTTTGTTGTGTCCAGTTCCTCATATGTTCTTGAAAGAGGAAACACTTTCATTTCATTGGGTTTGAATGTTGCCTGGCACATCCTCGGACAATTGACATCAACTCCTCCAACTGAGTCTATGAACTTAATTCCCAACTGCGAAATTTCATCGAAAGCAAGAAGCTACAAAACCCACATTTTCTTAAGTGGTCAACAGTAGAAAATAATAACAATGTCATAATTCTCTTTTACTTACCTTTAGTGGAAGACAGAAACCTGGAAGAGGCCATAAAACCTTCTCCTTCACATGCGCTTTAAAATGATTCAAGGTGTGAGAGATCTCTTTCACCATGTCATCACAGGAAAATCTCCCCCACAGAAAGGTCTTCCAGAACTCAAGATCAGTTACGACTCTTTGTGGGAACCGAAATTCTCACTGTCAATGTTATGTGGTTCACGGACTCTCTATAGCCAAAAATCGACAGATCAAGCAGTAAATACGAAAGCGAATGGATAAAGAATACGAAACTAAGCTGCGAGATATGATCAAACAAAAAGCGTGAGTAAAACGAATATGCGAACAGATTGCGAGATTCAGGTTAACGAGATTCGTATGACGAAGTTGAGATGAATAGCGAAGTAAAGAAAACACGAAACAGATTGTGAAGTGAGATATGTAAAACAACAGTAAAGTAACAGGATTCGTAATGAGAAACAGTATGAACACGCAAAGAGAATCGTGGATCTTATTCGGATTCGTGGTCTGAGCGTGTGCAACTGGTGTTAAGCCGTGGCCGTAAGAACTGTTGGCGACGATTACCTAGAACTACTGCGTAGACTCGTAACCTTGTTGAGACGCAACTCGCTAAGGAAAACAAAGTAAGAACCCTAATTTTTTCTAAGTGTTTTGCGGTGACGAAAATTGTGTTGTATATCTCCATCCTTCTCCATGGCACCCTTTATATAAGTCTTCGTGGGCTTGGCTCGTTTCCTTTTTCGTCCCTGATTTGTGCATATCTTCTCGTGGAAATATTTCTTTTTCCCTGATTCGCATATCTCTTTTCGAGATCCTTTCTTATCTTCTCAAAACTTAACATTTTCGCGAAACCCTGGCAAACCGTTATCGTAAATGGGCCGATTCTCTCCGGGAATCGTAAGTGGGCCGTTATCGCAGTTTGGGACCTTTCGGGCCGTTTTACGGCTAAGTGATCTTTACGATTGGCGCGGGAAACCGTTTCTCGTAAGACCA
>OVAN01001709.1:0-38613 GCA_900406275.1 Anastatica hierochuntica
ACAATATAAATTTTTTATGATAATATGAAAGTTATACGTTTATAAAATGAACAATACCCGCACGGACTTGCGGGTTAAACTCTAGTTAAACTTTAAACTAGGGGTGAACATATTAATTGAAACCGAAGAATCGAACTAAAAAGACTTGAAGATGTCGAACCGAAATCGAACCAAATTTAGAAAATAACTGAATGGTTCCAATTTTTGAGAACCGGAAAATAAAAATCGAACCGAACCGAAATAAAATACATGAAATACCCAGAAATGCCCAAAAATACCGGAAAATAATCAAAAATATCCACAACCACGTACTCGAATGGTTTTTAGGTCAACCATAACCAAACCCGACTGAATCGAAGCCGAACATAAATTGAACCGAAATATTTTGAGAACTAACTGGTTCCCGTTTTCGAAAATTGAATGAACCGGAAAAAAAACCAAACTGAATGGAACCAAATGCACATACCTACTTTAAACTCTAAACCTAAATGTAAAACACACAAAAAACGTCATAAATTCTTAAAATCATTTTTAATGTTTATAATATTTTTGAACAAAAAATTATAGTAGTATTTTAAAAAAAATTTCTTATTCTTTTAACGGTTATGAGACCAAATGATTGATAGATAATAATTTCATCCGGTTCTGGATATAAAGAGTCCATAAATGGGCTCAATTATGAGCCTAGAAAGCCCACATTACCTTTCTTCAGATCCAAACTTTTATAATTGGGCTTTCTCTGTCTCTACCATCTCGTCTCAGAAGAACATCTCCTTTCGTTGAGCTCCTACCGCTGAATCGCTCACATCTCATTGTTCGTCTCTCGCTTCATCTAATTCGAGAAAAGGTTAGACCTTTCTCAGTCCTTCTATGGTTTCTCATCGTCTTGTTCTTTAGCATTTTCCCTTTATGTTCGTTAGTGATTGATTCCCAATTTTTCGTTGTATCACAACTTTGATGAGCTCTCACTGAGCATCCCAAACTAGGGTTCTGCTTTCTAAATCTAAGGTCTCTCTCGACATGAATATGAATCTTGAAATCTGATGATGAATACGATCTGGGTATTTGTTATAAATCTGTAAAGACCACGACTTTAAAAACTTCGTTTTGATGAAATTTTCTTCAAATTTGCGTCTTCAATTCATCCCATGTTACACATTTTTTTGTTGTTGTTGGTTTGATCGTGTTCGCTGGTGATTGTGTGTACTAGCTAGAACCGTAGAAAGAAACCATGGATCCAGCTGAAATGAGATACTTGGAAGAAGAGGATAGCCCAATGATGAAGACAATCAAAGGTAGTGTCACTGGTTTTGGTGCTGGGACGATTTACGGAACCATTTTAGCCACATGGAAAGACGTTCCGAGAGTGGAGAGGAACGTGGCTCTTCCTGGACTCATAAGAACACTTAAGATGATGGGAAGCCACGGGCTTACTTTTGCTGCTATCGGTGGTGTTTACATCGGTGTCGAACAGCTGGTTCAGAATTATAGAGCTAAGAGAGATTTTTTCAATGGTGCCATTGGTGGTTTTGTTGCTGGAGCTTCTGTGCTTGGCTTTAGAGGTAATGGTTAATCTTCTTCACTCGTGGTTTGTTACTGTATGCATTTTTGCCGATTTGTCAGCACAAACCAATGTCTCGATGTTTCCTGCCAAGTAGTTTGGATGACCATCTAGAAGTTTGCTGGAATTTTACGGTATATAGTTCTTGGGAGCTATTTGGTAGATAGTAAACAACAATTACGAGTGGAAGTAACTAAAGAATTGTGAGATTTCTTTTTTCTATATAGGAAGAACTCAATTGTTCTTTACCTCAAGTTAATGTAGTTTGGTAAATGGTGTAGCAAAATCTGTATGATATCTTAAGTTCCAAAGCTTTTGATATGGAGTCTGTTTCCTATAGTAGCTTTGAATGACTCGATGCTACGTGCATTTCTTTTTGTTGCTAAGTCCCGATTGTTTTCCTTATTTACAGCAAGGAGCATCCCGACAGCGATATCTGCAGGTGCAGCTCTAGCTGTTACTTCTGCTTTGATTGACTCGGGAGGTCAGACCACAAGGGTAGACACTGGCAGGGAATATTATCCTTACACCGTCGAGAAAAGAGCTGAAGCTGATTCCTGATTTCCACCTTTAGTGACTGAAATTAATAAGCTCTCGAGACAATCTCTCTTCACTGTTATCTTTCTTTCTTTTTTGTTTGTTTACTGTATCTGGAGATGCGGAATCGTAAAAACTCTCTGCTTCAGTTTTCTCTTGTCTGAGTGTTTCTTAATAATGAAAACAAATCAACTGCAAATGTAAGAAATGTTTCAGCTCTCAGTAATCAAACATTTTGCATCAGCTAAATTTCGAGGGGTGGGCATTCGGGTACCCATTCAGATATGGGGTATTCGTTCCGGAGGTATGGACTTATTCGGGTATATTTTTTTTTTCGGTTTGAGTTTGGATCGGTTTTCGTGGGGCTTAGGTCGGTTCTCGGTTCCAGTGGTGAACCCGAAATTTTTCCAGTTCCCATCCGGGTTCTGGTAATTTGGATATTATGGATATTTAGGATGTCCAAATATACCCAAATACCCATTTTTTAAAAGAATTTACATTAAAATTATGGGTAAATTTACATAATATTCATATGAGGTAATTTATTTAAGTAACTAACCATTTGCACTTTTTTGTTTTTTTTTTAGTAATTTTTCCTTTTTATCCTACACCCCACAAAACTTTAAACGATTCTATAGGTTTATACGTAAATCGAAACAAAATTGTAATTACACGAAAAAAATAGATTTTTTCCCGACATAACGTATTTAGAATTTTTCGAAACGGATATGTATTTTTCAACTATACGGAACTTATTGTACCGTATAAGAAGTTGTATGCTATTTAAATAGACAGTCTAGTTAAATAGTATGTCTATTTTTTATAAAAATTTAGCTTCCATATAAACGAAAACCTATTGCTTAAAAACTGAAAGTTTCTACTATATAAGGGAATGAATGTAAAACTTAAGTCACTCAGACAATTTCTAAACCATTTGATCAACTATAATAGTAAAAATATGTTTCGACCGAAACACTAATTAGATTTACTATTTGAGATAGTATAAACAGTACGGAATTGATTGTCTATTTAAATAGACTGTCTATTTTCGCGTGCCTATTAATTTCACAAATAACCAAAAAACAAGGGAAAAATTGTGATTGGGGTTCAAGATTTTATTTGTTAATGGTAAAAGCATCATAGAACACAAGTTTTGAGAAGGATCGATCTAAAAAAATTTGAAAGAAGAGCAAACTATGTTAAGCGGGAAATAGATCGTCTATCTGTTACAACATGTCTATGAACTGAAAAGCACCAAATCGTCGAGCACTAAATAGACCGTCTATCAGTTGCAACATGTCTATGAACTGAAAAGGGCAAAATCGTCATAAAAAAATGGAACAGTTGAAAAAAAAAGAAAAAAAAAACCTCTATGGTTAGAAACTTAATTTTGGTTGGTCAAATGTTTATTTGACATAATTTCCCTAAAATTATATTAAAATATAAAGAAAAAATAACCAAAAATATTCAAAACGTATATGAAAATACTTGAAATACCCAAAATATTAGAAAAATATTCAAAATGTCCAAAAATATTTTAAAATAGCAAAAATAACTAATTTAATTATACATATATATGTGTTGGCTATTTAGATATTGAATATTTCGGGTATCATTCGGGTAACGGGTATTCTCGAATACCGTCGGTATCGATTTGTTTCTAGGATACCCAACACCCGAATTACTAGGATCTTCAGATTCATTTGGATAATTTGCTCGGTTCGAGTTCGGGTTCGGTCCATTTTTTTCGATCGGTCTCGGTTCGGATATTGGGGTCTGAGGTAAAATGCACACTCCTATTCAAGCAGTCAAGCTAATTAGTTTATATCTGAAATTCAATTAACAGATTTTGAACATGACAAGCAAGATTTGGATATGTACATGTAAACCTTATTTTGATGACGTGGCAATAGCTTATTGGCTATCTGAAATTCCCTTGTGGTATGACTAATCTTAGTGGTTCTTGTCCAAGTGACTATGACTATCACATCGCATTGAAGTGAAGAGCTTTCTTTCGGAGAAAACCTCTGCATCAATGGCTGGGATCATAAGCCCTAGCCCTACGGCTCTTTACTTCACCAGGTAAAGCAAGTTTCACCACATCTGAAAAGTTGATTCCTTTCGAAAATTCGACAACTTCTTAGTGAATTTCTGATGCAGTAATGTCGGGACGAGGCGGTTTAAAGCGGTGAGCTTGGCAGCAAAGAGCGTCTCCGGGAATCAAATTCGCCGGAGAAACTTGAGAATAGCGGCGGAGGTGAGATTTGTGAATGCAGAAGAAGCAAAGCAGCTAATAGCAGTGGAAGGTTACTCAGTGGTGGATGTAAGAGACAAGACTCAATTCGAAAGAGCTCATATAAAATCTTGCTACCATATCCCTCTATTCATTTATAACGAAGACAACGATCTCGGTAAGAAACTCGATGCCACAACTTGAACAAAACTGTAGGAGGCATTATTATAATTCTGAGAGTCTTGCTTGCTGTGTTTGTAACAAAATTGCAGGAACGATCATAAAGAGGACAGTGCACAACAATTTCTCAGGGCTCTTCTTTGGTTTGCCTTTCACGAAAGTGAATCCGGAGTTCCTTAAATTAGTTAAGAACAAGTTTTCTCAAGATAGCAAACTTTTACTTGTTTGCCAAGAAGGTCTCAGGTTAGTAGTGTAACAATACTCTGGATTCACTCAGACCATCTAGTTGTAGTATGAAAAGAGAGTGCTCAAGTTTGTTTGTCGATCTTGAAAAGATCTGCAGCTGCGGCTAGTAGATTGGAGGAAGCAGGTTTCGAAAACATTGCTTGTGTAACATCAGGGCTACAGTCTGTTAAACCAGGTTTTGATTCCATTTTAGCTTCATCTAAAGATCATCTTTTAAGAGATAATTTGGTTAGAAAAAGGGCGATGAATCGAAACTTTTATTGTTGTTGCTTTGCGGCTATAGGGACATTTGACTCCGTTGGTTCAACCGAGCTACAGAATGCGGGCAAAGCAGGGCTTATCACAATTCAAGGCAAGATCTCAGCGGTCTTAGGAACAGTGCTCGTCTGTAAGTAAAACTTACCGTAGAACTGAAAAAACTTAGAGATCGTTGTCTGATCGTATCTGTGGGGTTGTGAATAAGACTGTTGTTGAAATTGCAGGTGCTTTGTTGTTCATAACATTCTTCCCGGACCAAGCAGAGAAGTTATTTCCTTCAAGCTAAAGACAAAACAACATTTGATCCAAGAGAAGTTTTCACAGTTTCAGCCTGTTTCAATATGTTAGGTGCTTAAGGGAACAAAAGTTAGAAAAGAAACTCAAATATATAAAATTCATGGAGCTACCAAATATATATAATATATGGTCTTTAAGCAAAGTGGTTATTTGCTTATAATTTAACAATTGAAAGAAATCAACACTTGAAAAGACAAGATTTGTTTTCTCAAAGAAGAATGAAGACAAAAACATGGAGATGCCAAAATATTTAGGAGTTAGAGAGCGTGCCGTGCAGTTAAGTTCTGATGTCATACGTTACTAGCAATCTGCCAAGAGAAGCGGATCAAGAAATTGACTTTAAGACACCTTCCATCGCCATTAGTCATCAGTCACCGTGTAGGCAGTAAAGTTGCCGGATATTTCCCGTTGCTGCCATCGACCACAAAAACAGAGGATAAATATGAGTGACTAACAGAGTGAATGAACTAGAATAGGGATTTTGTTCCATTACCGTAGAGCCAGTCTTTGAAATGCATGTGGAATGCGGTAGTAAGTTCTCGTTTTCGGTTTTCTTCGAGAGGTGTTTCTTTTAAGGATTGTCTTGTTTCTTCTAAGGTCTTTAGCTGGTCAAACGAAAATGAAGTTTGGAGATCAGATGCTATGATATTTGGATTAAAACAGACAGAGTACTTGGGTTTTAAAAAAGCAAAAATCCATACGTTTCTCTGCTGCACAGAGATATATGCCTCTGGCAATGGAAATGGATTGTCTTTCGTAGAACCATGCCCCTCGCCGGTAAACCAGTTTGGGATCTGAACCAGAGACATTTATGTGAAAAGTTAAACCATGATCACAGTCTTAGTAACCAACGTCACTGCTTATTGCAGGGGAATAAGGGAAATCTTACTAAAAAGTTAGTGAACTGGTCAGGGTCCACACAAGAAGCCGATTCAGATTGTTTATCAGAGGCACCTGTAGGGTGTGATAGCGATTCATGCTGATCAACTGCACCCAGTGCCAAGCATTCGTTCCATTTGTTGATAGTTGGCACAATTCCAACCTCGGCCATATGCTCCTCTAAGTGTGAGTAAAATGTATTATATGGAGCAACCTGGAACAGAGCTAAGTCAAATTAATGCCAGCAGTTATAGACAGCATATAAGAAGATGTTCGCACTAAATTCAATTGAAGAAGTGATCCTAAGTCCTAACAGCATGTTCAATTTCCAAACACCATGAACCGTTAACATGATCATGAGTATGACAGGCTTTCTACACAGAAAAGATAATAAGCTAACTATAGCTTAAAAAACCTGTGGTCTCATTAGTCGTTTACTGGGGAAGAAGAGTTGTGTATACAACCCGATGTACAATATCTTAGAGAGAACATCACCTGTAGTTTCTGGTTATCACCGACAATAAGAGGTCGCTGGTTGACTCCCAAAAAGAACACACATTCACGGCAATTGGCTATGCAGATTCGTTTGGTAGCTGCAATCACATGAACTCTCTCACAATGCTCAACTCTTACTGCCTGCACAAAACATAAAATATTCTCACTGCATCTTCTAACCCGAACCTTGCTGACAAAGACAAAAGCACGAAGGAGACATACCTTGCCAGTTGCTCCCAGAACTATAGTAGAATCAGAACATCCATACATAGTTGCATATCTCAATGGCGCAAAAAGATAAATGACAGAATCATGACAATTGGCAACCTGCAGAATACACAAAACATGAATACGGCATACATGAGCGGAAGAAACAGAATGAAGAATCCTACAACTACAAAATGTAAGGAATTTCTGATCAAAGTGCAAAAAAGTTGTTCAATACAGACCTTCACAGATCTACCCTTAAGATCGGAAGCCTGCTTGAAAACTGAAGTCTTGGAGACTCCCTCGATAATACACGGACCTCTATCGTTTGATGAAACTTTATTAAGAACTGCACCAGCACCTGCCACTGCAGCATCTTGATCAGAGGCATTAGTTGGGCCATTGTCTTTCCCAGAAATTCTGTCAGAAATGCTCTCTAAGGCGGAAGCAATGTTATTTTGTAGCCAATCATGCACTTGGGAAGCAGGAACAGGAACAGCAGGCATATCAGGATTTGAATTTGTAAAAAAAGGAGGTACATCAGATCCCTCATCACCAAAATGAAGAAGAAACCCAATGTGCTCAAAAGTCTCCAAAGACAGGACCTGAGGAGGAGATTTGGACAATCAAAGTAAAATTATGATGAAATAACCATCTAGCATGAGATATTTGTGAACCAACAAATGATTTTATATCCATCTAGTAGAAACAGTTACTCCTCCTAGTATGAGATAAAGAAAGGTTAGCACATACCGAAGATTCATCTCCTTCTCCCTCTACAGGCTCTGCAAGAAGAGAAACAATGTTTGCTAAGTGCTTTTGCAGATATGATAATTGATGAGCTTCTTCATCTGCAGGTGATGGCATAAACCGACGACTGTTGCTACGAACAAGCTGCAAGATGATGAAAAAGAAATCAAACACAAACTCAACAGCGTCAAGGTTGTCTTGACCCATATGATGGAAACAGCAATGAGAATAACTATGGCTAAAAATATTCAAAGCTCAGAAAATCCATGTCATAAAATATCGCCCACGTAAATATAGCACTATTTTGAACACATTCTCATACATTGCTTATATGTATAACATGTGATCATGTGTGTGTTTCATAGACCACGAGAGTGCATGATTCATATAGTCATAGTCTCAATGCTGTCGAACTTTATACCAACACCTACTCGAAGCATTCATCATATACATAACAAAGCAATACCCAACGAGGATCCTACTCCAGTCGAAATTTATATCCAAACACGCCACAAGATAGAACCCTCACTGATACAGTTCGTCAAAGTTGATTACCACAAACATAGCTAAGTTTCAGGTGAATCAAGTGTCTCCAAATTTCTTCACTTGCATTGCAAAACTTCAATAGAATTCAATGCACAATGGCAAATAAATTTGGAAACTTTCCATTTTCAAACTTACCAATTGGATCATACGAACTACGATCACATTTCGAGCCACATTGCGATTTAATCGAACAATAAAACGCAAAAGGAACTTGCCTGAATTGGCGATAAGGCGGACAAGTATCCATCGAAAGCGGAAGTCGATGGCCAGACATCAGCCACAGAAGCAGAGTCCTTATGCGTCCTAGGCTGCAACTTCTTATACGATTGAATGTAAAGAAACAAAATCAGATCCCTCAAATCAGCTCCAATCGAATCAACTTCCTCAGGTTTGGCCAAAACAAGAGGGTCATTCTCGGAATGCAGAACCGAACCGAGAGTTTCGAGAACGAGACGCGCATGATCACCGGAGATCAGAAGTGCATCGGCAATGGCGGAAGATCCGACGCGATTATTCGTCGCGGAAGCCGCTAATTTCTGCTTGATCGGAGCTAAGGTTTGGATCGGGTCGGTGAAAACGAGCTTCTGGATCGGGAGAAGGCCGTGATCGAAAGGTACCCGCCTCGGGTGGATCATTGAAGTCGGATTCGAAATCGGGTCTGGATCAGACGGTGGTGCTTGGTCGATGAGTTCTTCCGTCATAATGCCTCGAACCAGAGAGAGAGAGAGAAGAGAGAGAACAGTTGTGAAGTTGCAGAGATCTTTGAACAAGTAAAAAAATTGTCATCAAGAAGGAGAGAGAGAGAGAGAGAGACGAGAGAAATGTTACAGTGGACTTAACGGCCCACTAAATGGGCTTTTTGGCCCATTAAGTAAAACGCACCGTTTAAGATGTAAAACTACTTTCTCTGATTCTTTTTTTCCGCCGGCGACGAGAGAAGCCGTCGTCGTCAATGGATGATTTATCAGCTTACTACTCTCACTATAATCTCTCGTCGACAGTTCCTCCTCCGCTTCCTCCGGGAATGGCTCCGATTCCAACTAATCAAACCCATTCCGTCTACTTGCCAACACACGCATCAACCGGTGAGGTTCGAACGCTTTTCGTCGCCGGACTTCCTGAAGACGTCAAGCCTAGGGAGATCTATAATCTCTTTAGAGAGTTCCCAGGATATGAAACTTCGCATCTCAGAATCTCTGATGGAGCTAAAGTAATCTTTTTTTTTTTTTACTCTGAATTGGGTCGAGAAAGAGAATCTAAAACTAGTGTCGTTTGATTTTTGTTTTTAGCCCTTTGCATTTGCTGTGTTTTCGAATTTGGAATCAGCTGTAGCAGTGATGCACGCTCTCAATGTGAGTAAAGTTTCTCTGCAAGTTGTTCATTTGTGGAAGCTTGTGAAGCTAATTTTGCTTGAGAAGGAATGAAAATTTTGTTGTCTTTTGTTTCTTCTTTTCAGGGAATGGTATTTGATCTTGAGAAGCATTCTATTCTTTACATTGATCTTGCAAAGTCAAACCCGAAATCGAAGCGTACAAGAACAGGCAAGTAATAGTTTTGTTTCTTTTTGGTAGCTCAAGAAAAGTTTTGTCTTTTTGGCTTCTATGTTAGAGTTTGTTTTGTTTTCTAGTAGATGGTGGTCGGGAAAGCTCGAAGAAAAAGAAGTCTTCGAGCGCCACTCCTGAAACCGGTAAGATCATTGGCACAAGCATCTTTATCGGTTGTGTTATATGTTTCATTTATGGCTGTATCTGAATATTTGTATAGTATTATCATTCTAATCTTCATGATCGCTTTACTCCTGCACGTTAGCTCTTTGGTTTAAGATTTCACACTTGGGCTATAAGTTTGACAACAAGGTTTCACAATTCCGTTAGCTCACACTGCACACTCTTGCACATTGGGCACTAGCAGGTTTTAGCAGCTTTCACATTCCTGGAATGAGTAGTTCTGCTTACTGCACAATTGGTTATTCCCCTGCACAAAGGTCACCTACACTACTTGAGCACATTTTCCGGTTACGTGGGAATGATTAGATTATGTTTCTTTTTTGCACACACTTTTCTTGTATCTCTGCCCCAGTACCTACTTAAGGCTGGGTTGAACTTTTCATGGCTCCCATTCTCTGGATATCGGGAGAGCTTATTCTTATTAGCTATTTGCTAACAAATTCAGTGTCTCATTATATTCTTTTTTGCTCATTCAGTCAAGGAATCGCTAATGTTGCGGGGAAGCCAACGACTACAGGAAAATCGGTAAGCCTCTGCCTGTTCGATACTTTCACATAAATATTCTTTCTGATCTGGACTAAAAACATGAGGTGAAATATCTATTGCCAGTGGACATGACAATCTTTGTTCTTTTGACAGAATAATGCTGCAGATCCTTGCCCAACACTATTCATAGCTAATCTCGGACCAAATTGCACGGAATCGGAGTTAACTCAAGTTTTTTCGACGTAAGAGTACTCCGTTCTGCTGCAAAACTGTGACCACTAGAGATGTATTTGTTTTGACTCTCTCTTTCCTGTCAGATGCCGTGGATTCTTGAAGCTGAAGATTCAGAGCACATATGGGAATCGTGTTGCATTTGTTGATTTCCAGGTACGGTTTGTTTGAAGACTGAATTGACTTTGACGTGTTTAGCTAGGCATTATAACTCTTTGATATGTGGGATTTGCAGGACGTGAGTTGCTCAAGTGAAGCACTACGTACTCTTCAAGGGACAGTGCTTTACTCATCCCTCACTGGGGAGGGTTTGAGGCTGCAGTATCCTTCCCTACTATACCTATTCCTTTGTTTCATTTCTTGTGAGACTTTCAAGAACCTACTTAACAAGCAATATCAAGATATGCGAGGTCACGGATGGGGATGCGTAAGAAGATTAGTTGATGTCAAAAGTGAAGCTCTGAAGTGGTGAAGATAAAGTAGAATGTTATGCCGAAATAGGAATAGGTACTGAACTTTGCTATGTGCATGTATGGTTATGGTACGCAGTTGTATTATTTATCAGACTGATTTAAAGGAGACCAAGTTTTATATAAAAGAAGTTCGAAATGATACAGAACAGTGGTTCCTTTATTCTTGGGAAGCTTACAGAAACATTTAATATTTGGCGTCATAAAAGCACTTAGAAGGTCTTGAAGCGATCCACAGTGTTGCACACAAGTGGTTGAGCCATTTCAGCAGCGAAACCAGAACCTTGGCTCAAATCGACTTTCTCTCCATCAACACTCTTCCAGTCGAAACGCTGCACCAGTGAACCAACACCTGCGTGCATCACATTCATGGCAAGGGATGCTCCTGGACATCCTCTTCTTCCACTCCCAAATGGAAGGTAACGGAAATTCTGGCCCTTGAACTCCATCTGATGTTCACCTATCTTCTCTTCAGAGCTCTCTAGAAATCTCTCGGGTATGAATTTGTCTGCATCCTTCCACTGTTCTGGATCTCGCATGATTGCATAGACATTTACAAGCACACGGGTTTTTGACTTGACAAGGCACCCATTCACCTGGCAGTCTTCTGCGCATTCTCTTATTATTAGAGGAGCTGAAGGGTGGAGCCTGAGAGTTTCCCTAAGGACAGCTCGGAGGTAAGGGAGGTTAGGAACGTCTGATTCGCTGACCAGTCTTTTGCTTCCAACAACGGTATCAATCTCTTCTCTTAATTTATTGAACGCTTGTGGATGGTTGATTAGTTGCCCCATTGCCCACTGCATTGCTGCTGCTGATGTATCTGTGCCCGCCATGAAAACATCCTACAGAAGTTTCACTCAGCACGCAGTTTTTATCATATCAGAAGAATCAAAATTGAAACTTGGATCTAATTTCAGGTTGGAGGAAACATACCAGCAGGAATGATTTCATGTCATTCCTCGTGAGCTTCAGCTGGGCAGCGGGATCTCTGTAAGTTTCCAACAATATATCCAAAATGTCCTTTTTCGTACCTTCTCTTTTCATCGCCTTTGCCTCACGTTCCTTCATGATCTTCTCTACAAGCAGATCATATTTCTCCATTACAGCCACTAATTTCTTCCCGTTCCCAGAAAAATCGAGCACTTTTAGTGGCCCCAACACATCTCCTACACTGACCTTCCCGGCAAGCTCCAAACATGTCTTGACCAGCTTCCTAATCTCTTCAGCTTCATTATCAGTACCCGAACATCTCGTGCTCATCGCCATCCTGCAGATGACATTGTTGGTGTAACGCACGAACTGGCTACCCAAGTCACAAGGCAACCCTTCTCTGCAACAGTTAGCCACAGACTCGACCAGCTTGAGTTTCTCTTCCTCACGAATATCAGCGAATTTCTCAAGCTGCGGAACAGAAAGAAGTTTGGTCATGCACAGCTTCTTCATGAACCTCCAGTAATCTCCATACTGCGCAAGGACAAACCTGGACCCTCTATACTTAAAATACTCAGCAGAACCAAACTCAGGTCTCGAGGAGAAATTAAGCTCTTGCTCCTTAAATATCTCTCTTGCCACCGAAGAGCTTGAGACCACAACACACTTAGAAGCGCCGAGACGAATCTCGATGAGTGGACCATACTTGCGAGCTAAGCTCTGGAGTGACACAGGCAATACTTTGCCTATCAAATGAAGGTGGCCAATGAATGGTAAAGCCGAAGGGCTCCGTGGCAGCTTCGCCATTGAACTCTGCTCCTTTGAGAACCTTTTGAAGAAAGCATTAAGAATGAAAGCTAAAACGAAAGCTGTGATGAGGACAAGGTTAGTGTTTAGCTCTAGATCCATTGCAAGTTTTTGATACAAATTTTGAAAGTATGTTTGTATATTATATACCCAAGCCACAAACGAATCTTGTTTATTAGATTCTCATTGTAAAGAAAACAAACAACAGAATGTGACCTTTTTTATTAAATAACATTAACGACTTTTATCAAACTTTTTTTCTTTTCTTCTCAGAACTTACATAGACAATTTGATTCTGTTTCAGGTAAAAAAAATAATTTAGAAACTCTTCTCTCTGCTTTCTTTAGTCCTATGTACACACTTTGTTGCGCCCTTACATTGACTTCTTCTCCTTGTTCATACACTTGCACTTAGCTCTGTTCTCGTTTAAAATCTGAATATAAACAACACAGAGATCAATTCAACTTGTATTATATTTTTCGGTTTTTCTACAGTGATAATATAAGTAACTTACTTTATACTGTCTTTGTAAATCTTTGATGTAATCCACAGCCAAATCCAACATATCTGAAGTGTTTGTTTGCTGTTAAAAACATAAAGATGATGATCAACAACGTTACACCGAATCAACGCAAGAGGAAAACCTATTAAAAGAAGTTGGAACTAGAGATTGTTACCTTGTCCATGTTTGGAACAAGTTCTTGTAACTTTCTCATTCGCTCGCTTATCCGCGTTCTTCTTACCTTGACAAAGCGATAGCAGAATTTGTTTCAAGTACTTAAAAACTTTCTAGATTCAAAACTAGTTTAGAGATTCGTATATGACGGTTTTTAACTCGTTGAAATTACCCGTTCAGCGATGCTTCGAGGATGTGTGGCGCAACCACGTTTAGCTCTAATTTTACAAGGAACAGAATCTTGTAACTGCATATACTTATCCACTGAAACCATATCCGAGGCTGTAGTAGAAGATGACTTTGGTATACTGAAGTGATGTGACAGGAACTGCATTCGATTTCCCGACTCGCCGTTCTGTACAAACCATCGAAGAAAAAACATCATTCAAAATTCTCTACAAACATATCAAGAACCCAAACTAAAGTTTCAGCTACCATGATACAGAAGAGATCTTTAAACCGGTTTGATAGCACTAAACCGGGTAGAGAACCGGATTTACCTGAGCTCCGTGAAAAAATTTTCCATCCTCCTCTGTTTCTTCTCTCTTAAGAGAGGATGAGTTATCAAAGAAGCTTGACGGATCATTCCAATGGCTATACTGAAAACTTGTAGGGATCTCAGGTATCTGAGAAAGCATTCCCAGAGAAGAAGGTGGTCTTGAAGAGAGGCTACAATGGCGTTTTAATCCATTTGAGTTAGATGGATTCTCTTCGTCTTCTTCATCTTCACCACCGTAATTCATCAAACTCCTCATCGAACCATAACCTATAAATATTTTAGTAGAAGAAACCATTGAAACAGTACTAAAGTTCCAAACTTTATGGTTTATCAGAAAAAGATCTTGTCTTTACCGTTTTGACCTGATGGGTTTGTGAACATTCCGGCCGGCGAGCTGCTTTGCCGGAGAAGATTTGATTCAACTGGTTTCGTGTGGTGATTATTCATACCCAGAAACTGATCTACACCAATCGAGTTCATCATGCCTTTACTCTGTCTCGGGTAATGCGGCGGCAAACCCAAAAAACTCGACGGCTCATGCTGAGACGGCGGCGGGAGAGTGGCGGCGGCGTATGACACAGAGGTATTCGCCGGAGATTTATCCTCGAACTCTCTCGGATTCGGTGAACCCAGATCGTCGTTTCCGCCATTAGAGCTGATGAATCTGGAAAGCAACTTATCGGAGTCGAACCCAGTCTTCTCTTCGTCAACGAAGGCGGCGAGAACAGAGCTCGGAGCTGAACGAAAACGAAGAAGACCCGACCCGGAAGAGGATACGTGATTCGGGTCGTAGAAATGATGATTATGTGTAGTTGAATCCATGAATCAAATCAAAATGTAACGACTTTTTTCTCAGTCTCTCTTCTTCAAATATAGTGCTCTGTTTCGTGAAGTTCAGAATATCTTTATAGCTCTCCAACGTAAGCTGCTTCTATTGATTACATGAAAGTAAGCTTTTTTTTTCCTCTCACTTCTTATGTTGTTGTTGCTGGAGATGTAAGCAGGTGAAGAATTTGAAGAGATAAGAGCTTAAAGAAGAAGCAAAGGAGGTTTCGTCTTAAGAAGAAGAAAGAAACAGAGAGAGAGAGATTTACAAGCAAGGAAGAACGGTGAACAGAGAAGAGAGAGAGAGATGATGAATATTTATCGTCTTTTTGCTTCTGAGTTTCTGCGTCCAACTTTAATTGCTGAAGATAGCGGCGGATCCAAAAGCATAACAAAAATCAAAAATTTTAATAAATAACACACACAAAAAAATAGAGAAAAAGAAAGTACCGAAGAAGACGTCGTTTTGAGCCGCCTGTGAAGCTGAGTCACGGAAATGCCTTTTTACATTTTTCTTTGAAATTGTATGTCTAATTTTTTTTTTTTATAACAATACTAGAAAAATATATAATGTAAGATGAATTTGTAAAAAAGCCATAAAAATAATCAAATTTGTGGATTGTGAAAAATATATAATAATATTGGATAAAAGAGGGGTGAGCATAATAACGGGAACCTAAGAACCGAACCATAGTTAGAAAATAGTTGAATTGTTCCAATTTTTGGAAACTGAAAAAACTGAAACCGAACGAATAATAAAAAAATAAAAATATCTAAAAATACTTAAAAATATCTAAATATATCTAAAAATATTGGAAAGTGTCCAAAAAATAACTAAAAGTCTAAAAATATATGAACGTTAATGGCTGAATGGTTACTTAATTCAAATGGAACCGAACCAAAACCTAACCGAAATCGAATCGAAATATTTTATGAACCAAATGGTTCCAATTTTTGAAAATCGAATCAAACATAAGAATCTAGGCCTACCGTGAATTATAGTTTTCACCTTAAACCTTGAACAAACAAACAAAAAATAAACGAGGGACAAAAATACAAACAACTTTAGATATGTTAAAAATTTAATTAATAAATTTTTGTGTTATTCTTTATATTATACTCCGTCTATTCCATTATATAAGTCTTTTAAGATAAAATAGTGAAATTATTAATCTTTTCTTTTTGTATTAAAAATTATTATTTATATCTACATAAAAAACAATTCAACCAATAAAAAAACTCGTTTCAATTATTATTGGAGTAAAGACATTAAAGATTTATATAGATATTGTAAAAAAGACTTATAAAATGGAACAAGAATGAAAAGTTTAAAAAGACTTATAAAATGGAACAAAAAGAATATATGTTTAGAAAATATAGATTTGTAGATGAAAATACATAATTTTAGTATTGAAATACATGACAACTATGTTCTATATCTATATAACTCAATATTATGAGAATTAATTAATTTTGTGGGATTGAGAAAAAACTAATAATATAATAATAGAAGAATTTTACTAAAACGCCTTTTTGTGAACCAAATAAAAAATAAATTAAGAACAAAATGGTAAAATGATTTTCTAGAGATATGAGAATTAATTAGTGGAAGTTTTATAATATCTACTATAATTTTCCAAAGTTTTATTACTAAAAGTTGAATAAATGGGATTTGCACTAAAAAAAGAAAATAAAGGACGATTATGTGAAGTAAATACCAGTACCGCTAATCAAACTTTCTTTTTGTAATCCAACAATTTTACGAAAATAAATTATCGAGCATAAAATTATTGCTATTAGAATTTTCTTTTGATAAATTATGTGATGTATCTATCATAATTTATAACGTAGAAAAACCAAACAAATTAATTTAAAAGTAAAATATTCGTTATTCAAAAACCTAGACTTCATAGTCAACAATTCCACTGACAAAATCAAATCTAAATATTTTCATATCAGAATAATACAATTTAAGATTGTCAATTAGTATTATTTTGTCCCACCAGAATATAAAAGGAAGTCAGAAGTTATATCTTAAAATGGTTAGACACAAAAACATCCCTTTAAGTAGAAAGAAAATTGTCGGAAATTAATAAATAACAAGAAAAGTCAAATATATATATATATATTTTATTTTTTGGTGAAAAAAAAAATTTATTTTTTTTATTAAAATGTATGTTATATATGTTGCTTTCCAAATCCGATTTAAGGTTCACGGAACCTTAACAGATTCGACAATATCGTGACGGAGGACGTTGACGCCGTTAACAATTAACAACACTGTGTATGCAAGTTGGCATAACGGAAACTAAAAAAGTAGTAATAATAAAATTTATAAATCTTATCTTATTTAACTTTTTAATAATTTACGAAGCGCCGTCTTTCTAAAATTTAAGTGTTTAAAAAACGACCCGCTTCTCTTACTAAATTCCAATTTAGTCCTTATATCGAAATTTACTTTCTTAGAAAACATATTCGTATCACTTTTTTTTTTGAGTTGTGTTTAGTGAATCGACCCATCAAGTGGATTGGGATATTCGAATAACTACTCTTTGTTTGTTTGGTCAATTAATCACACTAATTTGGATGTGACTTTATTATTTCTCTATTTGGAGTACATTTATTTCATTTTTTTGACATGCGAAACTATGATTAATTTATATGTCTAGACTATATAGTTTATCTTTTCGTTCTCGAAAATTAGATTTTATGTATTTTATATGTGTTTCACAAAGATTCTGTTTTTAGATTTTTAAGATGTTTTTCATTAATTCACTAGTAAGAAAAACAGCTATAGCCACGACAGATTTTGTGACTAAATCGTGGTTATAGGATCGTGACTTTTTTTCGGGACTAATTGTAACTATACAAATGATTTTGCCACGATTTTAGCCACGAAAAAAAATTAGGATCCTATAGCCACGTTTTTTTCGTGGCTATACCACTTTTTCTACTAGTGATTGATAATAAAAGTTGTAAAAGAATATTTGAATTAAATTAACATTATTGCTTAATTATCTTTAAATGTTTAGTTTGATAAGTAATAATTTTATTACATAAATATTGTATTTTTACTTTGCATAAAAAATATTTAAAAAATCTAACTACGGGGGAAAAACATAAAGAATGCTACCATTTAGGTTGATGCGAGATGTAGCTACACAATTTTTAAACTTCGAGGTATTTCATAATTAATCAACAAAAAGACAATATTGTATGCACATGCATATGTTAATATGTACATATTTATATATAAGTCATACACTAATTTATCATCACGATAGTTTATAGAATCAATGCTCCTAGTGGGAAACATAAAATGTCTTATACTAACATCTATCATAAAAAACGATTTTGATTATATGTGCTTTTAAACACTAATACTATGTGGAAGTAAAGAATATATGTGTCAAGCTTTTTTATCAAGTAGTTGATCAAATGTTTAGTGTTTTATATTCGGTGTGGAAATTATTTTCATATTCGCTAATAATTTACGATTTGTTAAAACAAAGTTTATACGTTTTGTTTATTGATACTAGTATTCTTCATAGATGTGTGTGTCACTTTGAAAACATCATATGCAGCAAACTTGTTTCTTGAAAATCAAAAATTAATTTTTTCAATATAATCCATATTCATGACATAATTTGTAAAACAACAATTGGTATTAACCAACACAACCAAATATTTTCACTTTTATGGTTCTTAAAATAGGGTCTTCTTTCTCAATATTTTTACAATGGTGACTGATGGCTGTTTAAACACCAGTACTCATCCTTTTAGTGTTTCTTTTGCGGTGTCTTTTATTTTTCTTTTTCGTTTTTTATGGTTCGGATCAAATTTGTTTTGATGTTTCGGAGTCGATGGATTTTGATGTTAACGATATGATTTTCTTTTTGTCAGATCAGAAGATTGACAGTGCTGTCGGATTAGAAAATCGACCATGTTACCGAATTAGAAGATCGACGAAGTGCTGCCAGATTAGAAAGTCGACGGTTTGACTAAGTTTTTAGAGACGCACCAACAACTTCAACATGCTTTTCATGTCGACCTTCTATTTTAGATTCTACAAAATGATTTGCAAAAAAAAAGAAGACTCATTATTATCGGATTAATCATGCTTCTGGCGAAGAGCTTTTTTTGCGATAAAATTGTGTTTTACTCAAGTCGCTACTGTGGATAAAAGAAAAACAAGCAGCGTGAAATAAAATTAACTTTTGACAGAATAATCATAAACGTATTATGGAGAAAACTATACAATAATATGATAGGTAAAATCATTGTTATTCATCATCAATGGCGAAGATAAAAGTTATATTTAATGGTTCAAATTTTTTTAAAAGATAAGACTTAATATTTGGGATCAAAATATAAAATTAGAAGGTTGTTTTTAAAAAGTTTAGTATAAATGAAGAGTTGTATATTTTAATTGGGGTTAATAAGTAAAAATAGCCATTTTTCAAAATTTTCAAAATAAATTACATATAAATATTAATTTTTAAAATTTTAGTTGGGGGCAATTGACCCACTATTTACAATGTGTCACCGCCTCTGTCCATCATATTTATTTTTATTTTTTTTTTCGTTATATAATTTACATGTATGTTTCCAATTCAATATTAAAAAAATTTAAACGTTAAAATAACTTGAAATATTTAAAGAAGAAAATTATGAAAGCAAAGCACGTCCGTGGCTTTATGGATGGAAACATGAACACGTGAGACTCCATTAGCTTCTCTATGTTGTGTATATTTTATTTTTTTCTTACAGTTTTATAGTATTTGAATTTAAATAATTAATGAAAAACGATTCTCCATTGATTTAGTAAAATATTTATTGTTCTTAAAATTAGGTTACATAGATAGCAGTGGGGAATCGTGGTCCAGCTTTGGCTTTTTATAATGTCAACAAGCTCAAAAAGGAGCCTCTCTATTTTATTTTCTTTAAAAGGAACTTCTAAATTAAGCAAGTGTTGGTTTCTTTTCAAATTTAGTTTTCTCGAGTGGGCTGCTATATTTAGAAGTAATAATCAATCGTGCTAGGGCAAGATGCGTTTTGCCATGACTATCTTGAAAAAGCAGATTTGAGGCTATATATATATATATATATATATGTTCGAGTTTGATGAGAAAATATAACGATTTAGTGCGCAAAATAAATAGATACACACAAATTTTGTTAATGGGGTTCAGTTTTCTTATATCCCTGAGACCAAGTCTAGAATTCGTTCATTAGAAAAAGCCGCAACCTACAATTGCTATATGACATCCACCACTATTTTCTAGAATTACAATGAAAGAAGAAAACCACCACTCATCTGAAACAAGTGTAGATCTTCGAAACAAATTACCAACAAATAGATCTTCATCATCTTGTCTGGTGGGACGACGTCACAAACATCTATGTGCATCTCACAATAGAATCCTAGACGCATGCCTTTCCTTCGACGACTGCGTCTTATTTAAACTCCTCAAAATGAAAATCCTAACCTCCTTAATTTGGGCTTACTTATGAAATTAGGTTCACATAATAGAAAGACCGTTGTGACTTTTTTCCTTTTTTTGATATGCTCCGTCTGTTCCAACAAGTCTCTTATGTTCCAACAGAAACTCCTCTTTCAATCTCCCCCTTTTTCACTGAGTTTTACAATCCAAGCTTACCAGCCTTAAACATCTTCAAACTCTCACTTGATAATTGATCATCACAAGCTCGATAGGAATCTTCAAAGTCTCCCCCTGCTTTCTTGATAAAACTTAGTGAAAACACAAACTTCATACGTGCTTAGAGATACTTTACCATCATCACGTTTGAATAGTCTTTATCTAATTCTGATTTTGATACAACTCCAGATCTTGTTGGAACAAATCGTTTATGTTCCACCAACCTCTCTGCAACAATGATATGTGCTCATCAGTTGA
Organism: Anastatica hierochuntica; assembly: GCA_900406275.1. Taxonomy (NCBI): domain Eukaryota; kingdom Viridiplantae; phylum Streptophyta; class Magnoliopsida; order Brassicales; family Brassicaceae; genus Anastatica; species Anastatica hierochuntica. The sequence continues at coordinate 20,759 of OVAN01001709.1, forward strand.
TCTTCCACCATCTGCTATGAGTTTCCTCCTATTCATACTTCCAGAGACGTACATGAACTCATCTCTTTGTCATCATCTTCACAAATCCTTCTTCAACCTCAAATCAATGATCATACCCGAAAAAAGACTAAATCTCTATCGGAAACCGCTCTGATACCGATTGAAAAAGCAAATTTGAGGTTATATATGTATATGTTCGAGCTTGATGAGAAAGTATAACGATCTAGTGGGCAAAATAAATAGACACACACAAATTTGTTAACAAGGTTCAGTTTTCCTTCATCCCCCAGGACCAAGTACAAAATTCATTCACTAGAAAAGGTTGCAACCTACAATTGCTATATGACATCCATCACTCTTTCCTAGAATTACAATGAAAGAAGAAAACTACCACTCATCTGAAACAAGTGTAGATCTTCGAAACAAACTACCAACAAATAGATATTCATCATCTTGTCTGGTGGGACGATGTCACAAACATCCATGTGCTTCTCACAATAGAATTCTAGACGTGTGCATTTCCTCTCGACGACTGCGTCTTATTTAAACTCCTCAAAATGAAAATCCTAACCTGCTTAATTTGAGTTTACTTATGAAATTAGACTCACATAAAAAAAAGACCATCGTGACTTTTTTTTCAGACATGCTCCGTCTGTTCTAATAAATCTCTTCTGTTCCCTTAGAGACTCCTTTTTCATATCTCTCTTTGTTGTTCTTTTAAAAATATATATATATATTTATAAAAGAAGGTAATACTTTTTGTTGTGAATTTGAACAAAGGACCAAGTCCAACGGTGGGATGTGATCATGTTTGATATTCTGACAAAAATTATATTCCATTTAGATTTGATTTTGCCTTTTTTATGTCAATGCTAAATATCGGTTTAGAATTCATTTATGATGTTTATGCAATTGAGTATTTTTGTTTTTTATATTAACTTCTTGCGTTGCATAGAAAAGCTTATAAGTATCGATTAGAACAATCCTACTAATATGCACCGAATCTCATTTTCAACCAATGAAAATAAACAATTAAAAGTACATGTATAATTATAGATCCACTTGGTTATATTTTATAAACATTAGTATTATTTAATTTTGGGGAAGAGATGATCTATCATGCAAGATGTAGGCAAGTGTAGTCAACATATTCCGTATTTTAATATAAACTCAAATTTGATTTTTCAAACAAAATGTTTATCATAGAGAAACTATAAGAATTTCCAAAAAAAAAAACATAAATTAAATTCTTGACACCTCTAAAACAAAATTTTTCTTTATCACCTATTTTTTTTGTTTTCTCTCTTTGACAATAGAGAGGAAAAATAGTAAAATTTCCCCAATATTTAATTAGTATTTATTTGTTGAAACAAAAAAAACTAAATAATTTTTTGTCGTTGGTTATTCTACAAATTCTCCCTTTATCATATCCATTATCTTATGATACAACATTCAAGAAGGCGAGACAAGAAGCTCGTGATACAAACCAAACTCTCTTTCTTAAGACACAAGAAACATGTGATGTTACAACAAAACATCCATTTTATCAAAGCACAACCTAGAAACTACATAACATCCATTTTACCTCCGACTTACATATACAAAATTTACTTCCTAGGATCTTTTAGAAAAGATTTTATTCATATTTGATTCGACCTAGACTCTGAGACACAGATCTCATCCTAGGACGCATCTCTGGATCCATTTCCGTGCAGTTCAAGGCGACACGAATGATTGCAATAGCTTGCTTTTCTGCGAAATCTTGTTTTAAAAGCTCAGGGTCTAAGATCTCGGCGAAAGACCTCTCTTCCTTGTGCCACTTCCTCAAAATACTAACAAGTTCTGTGCCTTCATACTCAAAGGAACCATTAGGTAACCGACCAGTCATCAACTCCAACAGAATCACCCCGAATGAATAAACATCGCATTTTTGAGATAATGTGCAACCAGAAGAAGCTCGGGCTTCGGGTGCAAGGTAAGCAGATTGAGGAGTTGAGAGTCTAGTCGCAAACATTTGGTCTATGCTTTGCATTTTGATATCTAGCATTTTGGGATAACCCGGAACTAGACGTGTGAGACCAAAGCCTGAGATGTAAGGATTTAGCTCATCATCTAACAAGATTTTGCTTGATTTCAGGTTGCCATGTACATACTTTCTCGAAGTGTGTTCATGTATATACATCAAACCCCGAGCAGTCCCTTCTGCTATATGTAACCTCTCAGCTAAAGAGAGCGGAGGCCGAGCATTCAAAGGTCTCCCTACAACAAAAAACCAAATTCCATCATAGTAACAATAGTTGCAGAATGCCTCATCTCAAAAGTGCAAACAAATCTCATGAAATTCGAAAAACGTCAACTTTGTACACCACTTGATACAGAATCAGAAATGCATACTAACGTACCAATACTATCCCGGGTCTAGCAGAGGTTAAGACTTAAACGCACAAAGCTCTTGGATCTTAATCTCATCTCTGCCTAAGCACTAAGAAGAAATCTTCTTTAAGTTATGTTAAAACACTCTCTAAACTATCCATTTACTGTTTCCACACAATTAAGTAAAACCAAGAACCCTTTAAACAACAAGCCAACAAAATCACACAAAGGACAAAAAAGCTCTAAACTTTAAAGATTAGTGTTTATTTTTACCATGTAAGGTGGAGTATAAGCTGCCATTGCTAATGAAATCAGTAATGAGAAGCTTCTCGTCCTCTGCATAGTAGAAAGCTCTTAGCTTAACGATGTTTGGGTGATTGATTCTACCGATTGTCTCGACTTCCTTCTCGAAATCCTTAAACCGCCATGTGGGGTTACCGTCGTTGAGCCTTCTGACGGAGACAACGGCGGAGGAGGAGGAAGATTCCTCCGCCACTACTCTGTACACAATCCCACTCCTGCTCTTGCCTATTACGTAAGCAGAGGCCTTGAGCAAATCCTCAAGCTCGAGCTCGAATCCTTCATCCAAGGCTACGAATTTACCATCTTGCCCTTCCTCGTCGAACTCCGAGGCCACCGTCGTCGTCGTCTTCTTCGTCTCTGTTTTGTACTCGTCGGAGCTCTGTTTTCTCCGGATCAGCCAAACCGAGACAGAAACTGCTCCGATCACAATTGAAACTCCTGAAATCAACGACAATGTTACGGATCCGGTGATCTGCTTCTCCTTTCCTTCTTCCTTGCCGATTACGCTAGGGTTTGGTTTCTGGAATTCTTGCGTACCTTCCGGCTTCGAAGCGACGAAATTAGGGATTTTGATTTCTTCGCACGGCGTCTGCAATGGAAACCCACAAAGATGAGTGTTTCCGGCGAATGCGATTGGTCCTTGGTTCAACAGAGATCCCATCTGAGGTATTTCTCCGGTCAGATTGTTGTGACGAAAGTCCAAGCTTACATGAACAGGGAAACGACCGTACGACGGTGGAATATCTCCGGTGAATCGGTTAAAAGACAGGTTTAGTGTTCCGACGAGGCTTCCGAGCTCAGTGAGTGACTCAGGGAGTGACCCGTTGAGGAGATTGGAGGAGAAATCGAGGTGGCTGAGAGATTTCATCGATCGGATTTGAGATGGGATTGGGCCAGAGAGTGAGTTGTGAGAGAGATCGATGTATCGGAGCTTGGTTGCTTCGAAGAGACGAGACGGAACCGGCTTGGAGAAATTGTTGTGAGCTAGATCGAGCCGGATAAGTGAGTCGAGTAGCCCGAGTTCCGACGGAATGTAACCGGAGAGATTTTTTCCGAAGAGTATAAGCGAGGTGACTCGGCCGTTTGTACAGACGATTCCGGACCAATGACAAGGAGTCGGGTCGGATTCAGACCAGTGGTTCATTACTCGGGTCGGGTCGTTATCTACGGCGGATTTGAGAGCAAGAAGAGATAAACCGTCGGAATTGAGAGAAGAGCAAAAGCTCATGCAGAGGAAGATGGAAGAAACAAGAAGAGAAAGAGTCCAAAACAACTTCATTTTCGTGAAACCGTTGATCTTTCGTATGATGAAGACAGTTACAAATCATGCATGATAGTGATGCAACGAGAAGTTGCAGAGAAAATTTGATCGATAGTGAAGACGAAGAAAAAGAATAAATGGTGATTTGACCGATGTTTTTGATTATATATTATGGTTCCATTGTAGCAACGTGGAATAATGTAGTCATCAATTATAAAAAAATTGAATTCTTGTGTGGAAAATTAAGGTTTGAAATAAAAATAACAGTACGTGATATCAAAATATTTTATTTAGTATGTTGACAAAAAAAGGGAAATTTTATTTAGTACTATAACATTTTACTTTAACTCGAACTTTTTAATCATTAAAAGAGCTTTAATATGTTTTTAATTATAATTGGAAATTTTTATCATTAAATCGAACTCTTATACTGATTATCATATTAATAAACGGATGTGTGACTAAAAATTTGAATTTCAATTCGAGGATGTTAAATAGTACTTTATCATTTTTATTCAAATTAAAGAAACGGAAGAGACCATTTTTATAATGGATTGTGTCAGAGAAAATCTTTTAACCAACCGACAAAAGTCACCAAAGAAACATGCACTTCTGCTCTAAGGGCATTTCCGTAATTAGCCAGTCAACCATTAACAGTCTAACAACTTCACTTGGCTAGAATCATATTTTGGGCTTGGGCCTACAATAACAAAACCGGTCAGACATAATCCATTACGGAATTTAAATATTAAACCGTGAATTGTAGATTAAACCGATGATTTTGCTCCGGTTTGAGTTTGTCATCAAATCTGTGGATGATTTCGCAATTTCGTCTCTTTGCTGTAAATCGCGCAACCACAGGAGCGATGCCGCCGTCGACGCAGTCGTTGACCGTCGCAGCGAAGACGCTACGGAATCGGATCTTATCTCGGTCGGGATCTACATCCGCCGGATCGAGTCGATGGGCGACGCCGGGTCACGAGGAGCGGCCCAAGGGCTACTTCATGAATCGCACTCCTCCGCCGCCGGGACAGTCGCGGAAATGGGAAGATTGGGAGCTTCCTTGTTACATCACAAGCTTCCTCACGATTGTTATACTTGGTGTTGGACTCAATGCTAAACCTGATCTTTCAATCGAGACTTGGGCTCATCAGAAAGCCCTAGAACGCCTTGAGATGGAGAAGCTCGCTTCCGTTGGAAGTTCATCTGATTAAGCTTTACTGGAGAGTTTGGGTTTGCCTCTGAACTTCGTTTGAATCCTTTTTGTTTTTTGTCGATAATGATAATGATGATGATGATGATGATGTTGATGAAATAAGTGTTCTTTTTTAACTGTTTCGATGCATTTGCAATTTGGTCGCTCTTGATTTTGCTTAATTTTGATCAATATTTGGAGTTTGATTAATCTTTTTTCCGACATGATTCGATTCGTAGGTTACTGATTGTTCTTGAGAAGTAGATTAAAGGTGAATTGTCTGCTTCTCTTCCTTAGGCTATGTCTTGTTTATGTTATCTGTGAATTTGAGTCTGCTTATTGTAACCTATTATGCATTGCAGCATAACGAGCTATTCGTAGAAGCGCATACTTTTAAGTTTTGTAGGAGATGTATAGTAGTCTGCCTTCGGTGATTCCGAGTCTCTTTCAATCCATCTTTTCTACTCGTCATTTGTTTTTCTTTTAGTCAGAGGCTAATAGTGTATAGCGCAAACAAGGAAATAGTTTTGTTCCTCTGTTTTGTAGACATGAAACGCTTGAAGAAGGCTCGTTAGTATAGATTGTTATAATGGTATATGATTATAGATTTGTTTGCAGTGTGTTGTAGTGTTTTAAAGTGGTTGGGTGTGGAGTTCTCATCATCTCATGCCATTGTTAGATTCAGCACACTAGATTCTAGTTTCTTAACTTGCGGTAACGGTTGGAGTAGAGTTGTCATGGTGTCAACCATTGTTAGATTTGGCACACTAGATTCCGGTTTATTCAATTGCAGAATTGGATGGTTGAATGATTCAACAATGGCTATCAATATTGTATTACCTATGTGGATGTTGAATTGTGTGCAAATACTGAGATTAGAATAGCATGAGAGTGTCAATTGCTATGTACCTTTTGTTGAAACATCCATTTTGAATACTATTGCTTGTGCGTATTACATGGCCATGGAACCCAACATGAAGCACAAGGGCCAAAGCCAAGTGATACATGAAGGTACATGCTATGACTTATACGGAAACATATAATATTTATGTTGTTTTACATACATAATTACATGAAAGAAATAATATATAGTTTGAAGATAAAAGCATAATGACTTTTTCAACAAGGAATTCGATAGAATCTAACGTGTGAAATAGGGAAAAAGAGAGTTGAATTTATAGCATCTTCGCAACTTGTAATAGATAAATATGTTTGTCTACATTGAAGACTTTTGATCAAGTCAAACTATATGGGTTACCACTTACCACACGCTACTCCACTCCAAACCTGACGTTATATATATAACTTTAGAAAATTTAGTATTTCATTGACTATACTAAATTTTACATTTAGTTCACGTCATAATATTAGAAGAAATTGTATTATGACAAAGAAAAATATCATATACTCTCGACTGTTATGTATTTTTTTACGTACAATGAAGTGTTGATCTAGCGGTAGAAAACTTTCGAATGATTAAGGTCACGAATTCGAATTGCGTTGAAAGGTTAAAAGGAATTGACTAGCAGAAAATGAATATCTAATTTGATTATAACCCTGGCCATGACCCATTTCAAAACTCTCGGTTATAAAGAAAAAATAATAATGTAAGCTTGCAACCCTAACCAAACTTGATCAGAAATTAATAAAAATTTTAAAATATCCGAGTGAAGTCAACAATTGACTTTTAGGGTTTTTTTAGGATCTTATTTTCCCCCATCCACCAATCGTATTATAATACTTTTGAAGAATAAATAAAAATATAATAACAAGTTTACATAAAATATATAATATTTTTACACGACTAAGATCTCTTCAATCATTCCATTACTTGTTATTAACTCATAGTCACCACACACATTATGCTCTTATTCAAATCCTTTTCACTCTTGTCGATACAAAACGGTTCATCATGAGCTCTGACAACAAAGACGATGGTCACTGGCTCCATCCCGACCATTCGTTCTGGCACCAGGAGGACACGTCTTCTTACGACGGCAGCAGCAAAATCTTACTCATCACGATCGTTTCCTTCTCTATTCTCGTCCTCATCGTCTTCGCTTACCATCTCTACGCAAGATTCGTTCTCCGTTACCGTGTCCGTAGTAGATCATCAACCTTCCAAGATCATACCCTCTTCTTCGTTTCTCAACCGCCCAAACGCGGCCTCGACATTACTGTATTGGCTTCTCTCCCTACGTTCGTCGTTGGTGATGGTCATGATGTGGTGGAATGTGCGGTGTGTTTAAGCTTATTGAAGGAGAAAGATATCGGGAGAATGTTACCGAGTTGCAAGCACGTGTTCCACGTGACTTGTGTTGACACTTGGCTCACCACTTGCTCTACTTGTCCCGTTTGTCGAACTGAAGTCGAGCCGAGTCCAAAGATTGAGCCTGAGCCTAGAGAAGGACCAGTAGGCGACGGTGGTGCATCGCTTTTCGCGGTGGCGTCTTCATTTGATAACAAAACTGATGAGCCATCGGTTTCGCGGTTAGATTCTTTTAGAAGGATATTAACAAGAGAAAGATCTTTGAACAGAAACGATCATTCTCGCGTTGACCAAGATCTAGAAAGACAATGAATCATCACAGTATATACACAACATGTTACATCGGTAGTTAAATCTTTTGTAAGTATAAATACAATGCCACACATTTTGTATGTTACCGTAACAAATACACATTAGTACAAAACCGTACGTTGTTGATTAACGTGTGGAAAAAGAAAAAAACAAAAGAGTTGAATTCTTGTAATAATGCAATCAACACAATTGTTGTAATAAATTTTTTCAATATGTGTCTATATCGAAGACTCATCTTCAAGTCGAACTACGTGGTTCCCACACGTATCTTCACGTCAAACCTCACACCTTTGAACTTTTACTTTTCGTATTTTCTTGTTCACGGACATTTTATACATTCTTTGTATTCATATTGTTGAGATAAAATTGGATTATTGTCTTATCATTTAAAAAAAATAATTTGATTGCAACAATGTTTAGTTAAATGTTCGATATTGTATAAATTATTTTGCACCATACAAAGTAACAACCAACTCTTCATACAATGAATTGATGATAAGACCATTATGTATGTTCGAGCTAACTCCAAAACACACTTAAAATCATAATAGGAAATTTCGGTCTATAAAACTTATCTAGGACTTTGATATCTTCCAAACTTGTCTATAAGATTTCTAAAACTTAAAAACCTATCACCTATAATACTACTAATCTAAAATTGAAACAATTAACCTAAAGTATATAAACATCTTTTTGGTTCTTGAATAGCCTTAGGCTTTAGTGTTTCCACAATCCAAGTTAAGTCAACAAATTTGAATTTTCTAAACCCTCTTGAAAGTATAGCAATCTACCGATTTTTCTAAGTCTACCAACTAAAGTATAAACTTTGAAAAAAAAATCAAAATAATATGAAGTTTTATAAGTCCTTTGATTCCTTATATAATAATACCATCAATAGTTAGTAAACAACTTTGTGTTCACTTTCTTTCCTCATCCACCAAAGAGAAAAGAGAGACAATCTTCAACAATGAGTTCTGATGATAGAGATCGTGATGATAGAGATCATCATTGGTTCAACGAGCATCATCACTCTTTCTGGCCTAATCCTTCTACGTATAATCTCAACAGCAAGATCATGCTCGGTGCGGTCATCTTGTTATCAGCTGTGATCCTCATCGTCTTTACTCTTCATCTCTACGCAAGATTGGTCCTTCGCCGCCGCAGAGAAGCTTTTAGCGGCCTTCCCGTCGTACTTCGCCGCCCTTTTCGGACGCCAAAACGTGGCCTCGACCCAACAGTCATCGCTTCTCTTCCTACTTTCACCGTTGGTTCCATCGATGGCACGACGGCGGCTGCTACTGAATGCGCCGTGTGTCTAAGCGTTTTGGGGGAGCAGGACACGGCGAGAGAGTTGCCTAATTGCAAACACGTCTTCCACGTCGATTGTGTTGATACTTGGCTCAACACTTGCTCTACTTGTCCTGTTTGTCGGACTGAAGTTCAGCCAAGGCCGAGACTTGAGCCTGAGCCGAGAGAAGGACCAGTCGGCGACGGTGCCTCCCCACCGAGTGCACCGCCGTTGTTGGATGAAGCCAGACTGAATTCAACTGCAGAGGCTGCGTCTTCTTCCACGAGTAACAAAACAGCTGGGATGTCGCGACTGGATTCGTTTAGGAGAATCTTGACAAGGGAAAGATCTTCGAACAGGATCAACAACCAAGATCGTGTGACGGATCTTGAGAGATATTGAGACGGCATAGAGATACATATAATGCATATAAATCATACATACATCAACAATCTTTAGTTTATAGTACTATACCCTCTTATATTTTGGTTCTAAATCTCTGTTCTTCCGGATATTTCTATGTAACGTAAAACAGCTTATATGTTAGTCAAAAGATACATATTGATACAAATCTAATGTTGTTGATGCCTTCTAATAAACTCTTCACAGTCGTAAGAACATAAAGAGCTAAATATCATGGCTTCATGAAAGATACAGAACCCATTTCAATTACATACAGTTTTGATGATTGGGGAAAGGGAGAGATCAAAAAAGGGTTTACCGTCAATCACCAAGCTAGATAGCTACAGATGATGAAGTATCAGTATCATTGTCATACTGTGGACTAAAATGACCAAAGACAACGACCGTGTGCTAAAGATCCGTCTTGCTTGGCTAAAATCTGAGTATTCTTGTGCAGCTGTTCCATGCGTCGAACTGGCATCCGCGATACTTCCCCTGCTCACTCTCTTACTGCACATCAGACTCGACGCGCGTGAGTTTAACAACTAATAATATGCTCAATGAAACAGGCCGTAAGGAGAATCAGAACATTTCAGATGTTCTAAGGAAACTGCAATGTATTGTACATGAAGCGATTTTCGAGGAACATGAAGTAACTTCATCCTTCTAAAGCCAAAATCTAATGAAAAGAGCTACTCAAAGAACCTCAAGATCAGTTGAAACTAACATACAAATGCTAACTAATTGGCAATAACACAAAATGCGAATCACTAACCTTGAAGGAAACTTGCAAGTTCCTTGACCTGAAAACAAAAAATGGAAACTTGAATTCTCAAACAAGCATTACAACAATAAAGCATCAAACTTTAAACAACCCATTTCGCAATAATCTTACTAGGATCCAGAGAAGTAACAGCTGCGTTATCACTGAAGTTGCAAGCTTCATCGGCGAGACCGTTCTTCAAGTAATAGTTGTTGAAAACATAAGAAGCCATCTTCAATATATCAGATGGGTCATAGCAAGGTCCGCCTTGCTGGATCCCGGAGCAGTCGGCGGCTCCGGGACCACAAGCCCAGTCAATTGCATTTTGAAGTGATGAATCCTCCGCGTTGTTCTTCGCTACACACCATAGCTCCGTCGTCTCTGACACCGATCCACCGAATTGCGCAGTAGCCGCCGTGATGAGGAGAGAGAGATGCATCAGGAGGCGGAGATAGTGAGAGAGATAAAACCCAATCATATTTTCTTCCGGGAGATGAATCGATTATGCAACCACTGATCAGTTACGAGAAAGATCTAACAGTTATTGTGAAGACGAAGAAGAGAGCGAATCTGAAGGAGTTAAATAGTTTTAGGAGACTTTCGTGAAGAATGTAAAGATACGGTTGAATAATGCAATTTTTGAACTCTTACCGGTTATTGAAAATAATTTTCGGTTTAACTGATTTGGGCCGTGTTAAAAAAATTATTTGGCCCATAAGAGTTTGGCATTTACCCTGGTGACGTGGCAGTTTTGATTTTTTCTCGAAAATGGTAAAACAGTAAAAAAAACTCTCTGGCTCCTTCTCATCAATCTTCTGAAAGAGGCGACCGGAAAATGAACCTAGCCGCCGCCATGGATTCTCCGGCGAATCCTATTGACTGTGGAGATAAAGTTACAGACACTATTAAGCGGAGACGTATTTTGATCAAGTATTCGAACGTCGAGGCACGTTCTGTTACTGGCAGTATTCGAGTTCCAGAATCAGTGTCCGACGATTTGGGGAAACCGCAGGCAGATGGTGGATGTCTTAAACCGGAGATGTTGACTGAGAAGGAAGACAGTGAGACAGCGGCTGCGGCGGCGAATTCGAACGCCGTGAGGTCTTCCTTTTACCGTCGCGGTGGTGGGTCAAAGCGGAAGAAAGGGAACGATAAGAAACGAAAGCAGCATGAGGAGAAATCGAAAGAAAAGCTTAAGGTACTCGTCGGAACCCTAAAGGCCGTCGCTTTCAAGCCATACAAAACTGTAGATTTTTCTCGGTACGATAGTCTCTTGAAGACTCTAGGTCTGTGGGATTTTGTGCATTTGGAATTCGATGAGTGTATACATTACGATCTCGTGGCTCAGCTTATCGCGTACTATAGTCCTGAAGGTAGATGCAGCTATGTAAACGGGTCTAGGATCAAACTCAGTCGTGCGGATTTGGCTCGAGCTTTGAAGTTGCCTAATAAGAAAGAACGTGTTGTCATTCTAGATGAAGATAAAGAGCTTTTGGAATCAGATGAATCGATAGGTTTCGTTGAAGATATTGTTTCTAATTGGATTCTACTGCATTGTGACGATGCTTGGATGATGCCGGATGAAGTTGTGGAATGGAGGAAAGGTTTAAAGGGAAAGCAATTGGATAAGCTTGATTGGGCTGGATTGTTATGGTTCATGGTTGAGAAAGAGCTTAAAGCTGAGCCTCCCCTCGGGGATTGTTTCTATGCATCGCATATGCAGATGGTTATAAGATCACAGAAACAGGATTTATTTTGGGAGCATGCTAAAGTAGAGGAGGATTTGTTGGTTAAATCTTTGGAAGAGGATATGCTGAAAGAAGAGCCGAGAGTGGACTTGGAGGATGTGAATGCCACGGTGGTGGATTTGGAAGTAAATGATGATGGAGCCAGTGACTTAAAGGTAGAGACGTGTGTGGAAGAACATATGATCGAGCTGAATCTTGGACAAGAGACTGTATCCAAAATTGTTGCTAAGGAGGAGCATCATCATGAAGAACAACCAATAGATCTTATGAAAAACAAGGAAGAAAGGGATGAAAGATTGCTTTGGAATGAAGACAGCGGTGGCGGTTCAAGTTTTCTTCAGGGTTGTGATGTTGGTGTTGCTATTGTAGGAGATGAAGGGAAGAGAATAGGATATAGAGAAGTGGGAAAAAACGATACACTTGAAGATGTTGCTGAAGATAAAATAGAGGAAGATACAGAAAAACGCGAAGGAGGGTTTCCTCTACTTCCAAAGAGCGAAACACTTCACTGCGTTGCTCACGAAAATCCGATGTTGGGTGATACATCTTCATTAGGCTATAATTCTGGGCTACAAATTCATGCCAATTCTACTGGTGACCTCATGGCATCTTGGTCTGCGGTGCATATGGTTCCCGGTAGTTCTCTTTTTGGAAATAGTTATTTGCCGAAGTTTGATCACGAGAACGATACTTCATACCATGTTGATAACCCAGTCACTAAGAGACTGAAGACTAATGAACCACCTTGGGATGACAAACCAGTTCCTTTTGAGGTGTGCATGGAGCAGATTAAGCTGTTGGCAGATAAGGCTAAGTTATCATATGTCGAGAAAGAGCGAGCTTGTGGAAAATCTAATTTGAGGCAACAAATGCTGCTTAGTGAATTGCAAAGGAGAGAAGAAATAATCCAGCAGTTGAACAAGGACATTTATGAAGAGCAACAGAGGAAGGACATGGAGATCTATAAGCTTGAGAATGAGCTTGGTACGATGACAAATGTATTAGCATGGTACCGGAAAGCTTTGAAAGAAACACAAAAGGAACGCAGAAAGCACATGAAATGTTGCCCTTTGCGCGGTGAACCGTTGTACAAAGATGTTAAAGGTTCTGGAGGTTTAGTATTGAGCACTGTTGAACACGAAAAGCTAAGATTGAAGCAAGAAGAAGAAGAGAGGAAGAGACAAGCTCTGATAAAGAAGCAAGTTGAAGAATGTGCAAATCTCTGGATTAAACAAGACGAAGTAAAACTTAACCAAAAGTTAGAGTTGCTTGAGGAGAAGCTGATCGGGTTCCAAAATATGGTGAAACTTTTGAAAAGGACAGTTCCAAGACGCGAGGTTCTGGATACACCCGAAAGATTTGCTGCAGAGGCAAACAGTTGAGAAGGTTCTTTCCTCTTTTAGACTCAGATCTTTGTATAGCCTATTCCGGAAAGAAGATAGCCGGAATCCTGTTTAACGATTGCTTATATAACAGAAGAAGCAACAACGAAATCGAAAATTTCTAGCGTGTTTAATTGCCTATAGTTCCACCTAGTTCAATGATGCGAACATTAGGAGGACCTTCTTGTTCATCAACAGGAACCATTGCAACTCTCTTTACCCATTCTTGAATTGAATCAGTGATGTGAGGAACAATCAAACATCCATTACAAAACCTTCAAAAGTCATATGCGGGTGAATAATGTAATTTTCACACTATGTCTTCGACTATTATTTAAATCTAGATAAGGTTTCGCATGATAAGAAACAATTGCGTTTAGTTATTTATTTACTGTATTTTATACCACAAATAAAAAAAATTTTAAATTGACTTAGATTATCGAAAATTATAAAAACAATAGTCGTGATTAGTGATTACGTGTGTTTGTTTGATGATAGTACATGACAAATCCAATGGAAGACTTTGAGGCAAACACCAACGGTCTTGTTGAGGCAATCATAGACCGCTAGAATGAAATCATCGAAGAAGACGTTAAAGAAGAAAAGAAAACAAATGCATTTGCCATTATCCTTTGTTATTCAAACTTTTTTCAATTGCCCAGATGAGTAAGCAAACTAGCTGAATCTTGTTAAATCTCTGAAGTTTTTTATCTTTATTTTCAATAGCTTTTATGGTCGTGGTGGTTCTATTGTACCCTTAAATTATCGGTAATGTGATTTTCTAGTACAATATTGCGCTCGCTATAATAATGTTTCCGCTTCGACCTTTTATCAATATGGATAATGTGTTGATTATAATGATCATTAGGAGTTACAATATATAGAGCTGTACATCGACATAAGATTAAGTATAATTACATAACTATCCTTGAGTTTATTCTCTAACACGCCCCCTCAAGACGGAGGCAAATTCTTGACTCCGATCTTGGAGAATAATTCTTGAAATCTTGTTCTCAGGAGTGCCTTTGTGAGAGCATCTGCCAGTTGATCTTTTGTAGATATATGGGTGACTCGAAGCGCCCCGGATTGTACATTGTCGCGTATGAAGTGGTAGTCTAAGGCGAGATGCTTCATTCGTGAATGGAATACAAAATTTGCGGAGAGGTAAGTGGCGCCCACATTGTCACAAAATATGACCGGAGTGATGGGTATTGTGATTCGGAGGTCGGAAAATAGTGAGCAGAGCCACCGAATTTCTGATGTCGTATTCGCAACTGAGCGGTATTCAGCTTCAGTGGACGAGCGAGCAACCCCACGTTGTTTCTTAGAAGACCAGGAGACCAGATTCGTACCAAGGTAGACAATGTAACCATTAGTGGTGTATTGGGTTGAAGCATGATACCGAGGGTTGAGGTGCCTACAAGATATCGGAGTAGTCGCTTGACTGCTTGCCAGTGTAGATCAGTTGGTTGATGCATGAACTGGGATAGGCGATTGACCGCATAAGCAATTTCCGGGCGAGTAAGACTTAGATATTGGAGGCTACCCACTGTTGTACGATACTCCGATGGGTTGGGAAGAAGTCCACCGGACCGGAGGGAGAGTTTTGGTGTTGGCGCCATGGGAGTGGTGGATGGTTTAGCGTTGAGCATGTTGGTCTTTTTGAGCAGATCATGTATGTACCGTTGTTGCATGAGGTGTATGCCCGCGGGAGTGCGAGTGACTTCGATACCAAGGAAGTAGCGAAGTTCACCCAAATCTTTTATCGAGAACCGAGTGGCAAGACATGAGAGGTAATGTTGTAGGAGGTCGTTGTTGCTTCCTGTGATCAACATGTCATCGACATACACAAGAATATAAGTTAGATTCGAACCTGTGTGTTTGACAAACAAGGAGGTGTCGGCGGTACTGTTTTTGAAACCAAGGCTCAAAAGATATTGTCGGAGTTCTTGATACCATGCCCTAGGTGCTTGACGTAGGCCATAGAGAGCTTTTTGTAGCCGGCAAACATGATAAGGTTTGTCTTTGTGAATGAAACCTTGCGTTTGTGCTACATAGACTTCATCTGTGAGGGTGCCTTGGAGGAAGGCATTGTTGACATCAAGTTGGCGTATATTCCAGGCTTTGTTGACGGCGACATGGAGTACTGATCGGATTGTTGTAGCTTTTATAACCGGACTGAAAGTCTCGGTGTAGTCATGACCAAACTATTGGTGAAACCCCTTGGCAATGAACCGAGCTTTGTATCTGTCAATCTCGCCGTTTGGTAAGTATTTAATAGTAAAAATCCATCGACCGCCAACAACATTTTGGTGAGGTTCTGGAGGGACCAAAACATAGGTGCCATTGCGGATTATAACATTGATTTCGTCATACATAGCTTGTCTCCATCGGGGATCTTTTAAGGCTTCAGCGACAGTTTTAGGAATTTTTGGTTTGGTTTCGGTTTGAAGTGAGAATTTTTGGAGTGGTTTTCGGATTTGGTTTTTCGATCGGGTGGTCATGGGATGCCGGTTTGGTTGCTGATCGGCGGGAGCAGATGTGGAGGAGGTGGTGGCTGTCGAGAGAGGGAGAGAAGTATTGGTAGTGGTATGAGTTATAGGATTTTGTGGGCTGGATGGTTGTTGGGTTTGAATGTTGGTAGAAGAGGTATTTTGTGGGCTTGGGCTTGGTGAAGGATAAGGAGGGGGTGAGGATTGTGGTTGTGGGCTTGGTGTTGGGCCTGGAGAGATTTGAGGAGATGGAGTTATACATGGAAGTGATGATGGCGATGGTGTTGGTGTGTTCGTCGGAGACGGTGGACTTGTTGTCACTGGCATTTCCGGGGAAGGCGCTGGGCACGGCGACGACTGGAGATGAGTTATATCAGGTTGGCGGAGGGGTACGGTAGAGGTTGTGGGGTACACAGAGGATGATATAGTCTCGGTTTCAAGGTTGTGTGTTGGTGTGGGTGAGAAGTGAGCGGCGAAAGGGAAGTGTGTCTCGACAAATTGAACATGGCAAGACGTATAAACGCGGCCAGAGGTGATGTCGAGACACAAGTAGGCGCTTTGGGTAAGGGAATAACCAATAAAGGTACATGGTGTTGATCGGTTTTGGAGTTTGTGGGAGGCGTAAGGTCGGAGACAAGGGAAGCATAAGCATCCGAAGACATGCAGCTTATGGTAATTGGGATGATCGGTAAACAGTTTGTGATAGGGGGAGTCATTAGCGAGAGTGGGAGTGAGCATGCGGTTAATGAGGTAAGCCGCGGTGGAGAAGGCATAGGTCCAATATTTGGCGGGCATGGAGGCTTTGGTGAGGAGGGTTAATCCGGTTTCGACTATATGACGGTGCTTTCTTTTGGAGATACCATTGTGTTGTGGCGTATGGGGAGGTATGGTGAGTTGAGTGATGCCATGTTAACTAAGAAAGGGTCAAAGAGCAATAAATTCACCACCATTATCGGAATAGAGAGTTCCGATTTTGGTGTTGAATTTATTCTCTACGAGGGCTTTAAAGGTTACGAATATGGTTTTGACATCGGATTTTCTTTTGAGAGAATAGACCCAAGTGTAGCGTGAGTAATGATCCACAATCACAAGGTAGTATTTGTAGTCATCGATTGAGGTTATTGGTGAGGTCCATACATCTGTATAAAGGTATTCAAGAGGTTTTGTAGAGATTCTAGTGTTTGTGGAAAAAGGAAGTTGATGACTTTTATTAATCAAACATTCATAACAAGAAAAATTGTCTTGTAAGAACATGAAACGGATAAAGAAAATTTTGAAACAATGGATTTGAGAATAGATAAAGATGGATGACCAAGGCGAGAATGCCATGAGGGTAGATTTGTTTTTGGTGATGGTGAGGCATAAAAGACGAATGAATAGGTTGGGGTAGCCGGCCATTCATATAGCTCATTCCTAGTCTTGTCTTGGAGCAACGGGGTTCCCGTTTGCAGCGCCTTCACCTGAAAATGAGCAGGAAAGAATTCCACCGAAATCTTATTAGCGTTACATAAGCAATAAACAGAGATTAAGTTTTTTTGAATATCAGGAACGCATAACACATCGTTTAAATTCAAAGGACGAGTAGGAGTTGGAAGAGATGTAGAATCGATGTGTGTAATGTTCAAACCTTTATCATCTGCCACAATAACTTCTTCACCGCCAAGGTAGGGATTGTGAAGGGCGAGGTTGTTTAGGTTGGAGGTGAGGTGATGCGTCGCACCGCTGTCCATGATCCAGTTACCAGGATTGTACGGAGGTGGGGCAGTGACAAGATTGGCGCGCGGCAGCCATGGTGGATATGAGCCGACAGTGGAGGGTGGTGGTGTATACTCGGAGCGTGGTGGTTGGTATTGATTGCAGCGACGTGCACTGTGGCCGAAAACACCGCAAAGTTGACACTTTCCTTGATAGCCACGAGGTGCTTGATGAGTTTGACGCGAAGAGAATTGTTGTTGCTGCCACGTTTGATGAGGTCGTGGCTGGTTACGGTTGTGACGGTAGTTCGGAGAGGAGGCCGGTCCACGATATTGAGCCGCATTAGCCGTGGCAGGAAGCGAGAGGGTTGTT